>JBBMEF010022352.1:0-17940 GCA_037832685.1 Sicyos baderoa | reverse complement strand
TGGCTTGATGTTTTATGACGGCTCATGGCCGGTCATAAATCTTAAACAATGACCGTCAACGCCGGTCATCGTTTTGATAGTTTCTACTAGTGAAATCAACACAAATAACACAATGACCTTTCTCTTAAGACTTTTGTCGAACACCTTGTGAGCCAAAACACTTATCAAAGTAAAAACATATGCAACCAACTAACCAATCTAACTTGACACTCTAGCTTGGAAACCAACATACATTTAAGAATAAATAAAATAAAAAAGGTTACTCAACACATCAATGTTGAAGAAAATGTTGAAATGTACCTTCTAAGCTTGAAAGAGAAGAGGGTTTCGGTGGGTGTTAGTCGCCGGCGGCGGTGGGTTAGTCTGGCGGCGACAATGGGTTAGTCTGGCGGTGCTGGCATCGGTGAGGAAGGAGTTCCGGTGAGCAGGGGTAGTTTCAGTGAGAATGGGGGTTTTTGTAGTGTGTGGGAGAGGAAATGAAATAAAATCGTGCGGATTTTAGAACATAATTATCAATAGCGGGCATTGCCCGCCATTGATAGTTATCCATTGCGTGCGTTAAAAACCATCATTAATTCTCCGTGTTTTTGAAACCCAAATTTCAATACCGCCATTGATTTCCGATTTTTTACTAATGTATAGACTTAAATTTTAAAAATCAAAAACAAAAAACTAAATGATTATCAAACGGTGTCTTATTAAGATGTTTAATTGTATGGGCATTTAAAAAAGAAAAAATATATTATTATTTTGATGGTTTAGTGTTTCACTACCATTAAAATAAAATAAAACTTAATTAAAAGTTAGGATGCTATTTTATGAAGTATGAATGTATAATCTAATATACATATAATATATAGTCTATATATGTACCAAGATTCATAAATTAATAAAAAATCAAACTTGTAACATTTTCATTAAATGTATACACACTTTCATACAGTTGATTCAATGTGTTAACCACTATTTTGTTTAATAGAGATATATGTAAAATATGTGCGATGAGTAGTGTTAACCAATAAACCATGCACCAATCTCTTCCATGTTAAAATTAAAAACAAAAAAAATTAAATTATAAATGATATTGATGAAATACTATCTATCTATCTATATTTATATATATATTTATATATATTGGTTTATTGAAGTTTAAATAATAATATAGTTTTCAGGCGTGTCATATGATCACGACCAGGTACATCCATTGATCCAATGCCATTACGACAAATCTACAATGTATGTGAAAACCCCACTTGCTCTCTTTCTTCTAAATTCACGTTTCATAAATTCACAAAATTGCTTCAATTCTATTTTTTTTTATAATTTATTTTCAATTATTAATTATGTAGCATCGACAGCATGTCTCAATACAATATTAACTAAGATATTCTTTCTTTTCAACAGAGAAAAAAACTAAGATATTATTTTCCATGTATTCAATATATAATTTCCTTAAAAAAAAAAAACAATCACGATAAGTTCATTCATCGTAATTGTTAGGTAAAAAATAAAAGGGATTTTTACATATGACTATACCAAATTGATAAAATATTTACAATACTAAATAATTTTGAAAAAATTTAACAATTATAGTCAAATATACGGTATAAGTAATACTTTTTATACTGAATAACTAATACATAATACAATATGATGAGTATTATTTATATTGTATATTTGACTACGGATGCTAAATATTTTCAAATTTGTCTAGATCTGTAATTATTTTATAAATTTGGACTATTTAATACAATTTCCCAAAATAAAACTTGAAAACTAAAAGGTAACTAATGGAAAGGGTTGAATAAATATCTTTGATAAAGTGGGTTCAACGTAACGTTAGATACTTTATACATAAAATAAAATCTTAAGATCTTGAATAACCATTATCAAAAAATTTATTAAATTTTAATGAGATTAATTTTACCTCCTAACATCATGATGCAAGAAACTATCTAATTCAACAATATTGTTGAAGTCGAAGTTTTTTTGTTTGTTTTTTTAATCAATTATTTTAATAGAATAAATTGATTTCTCTCTCGCAAGTTTGAATGTATTTTCAAGCTATAACTTTTCTTTCTCTTTTATTTTCACACATATTTATCGTAGATAAATGTATTCATATTTATATACAGAGAGAGAATTAATGTGAGACTTCTTTTAATGTACCCACTAGCAGCTTTGGCATCTTCGAGAGATTTCTTTTTGTTTGGAAAGATTGGTTTCCAATGTTGGTTTTACATCCTCATTCTTGAGAGGGACTCTTGTAGTGGTTGGTTTTAACATACATGATTGATTCATTAAAAAAAACAAAAAACAAAAACAAAAACAATTTTCATGGTTCGTGATAACAAAAATCCAATAAACATTATATGGTAGGTGAATATATATATATATATGATTCTACAACTCACTTTTTATACCAACCATTTGTAGTTGACGAAACTTTTCTACTTATCACATCATTAAAATAAAATAAAATAAAAAACTTTCTTTATCAAACGAGGTTCTTTACACGACTGGCATTTTTTTTTTATCTTCAACATTTGTAGTTGACCAAACTTTTTTCTCTCTTATTTTTGTTTCTCAACTTGTAAACCTAGCTAATAAGTCCTTTGTAAATTACGTTAAATATTGTGGTTTGTCTCACACTTTCTTTAAAAAAAAATTACTGTTGTTTCGTTTTTTATAATTTTTAAGATTAGTTAGGATAGAAATTTTTTTTGTTGGAATTAAGAAATTTTGTACGGTTGTGAATGGTTGAAGTTTAAATAATATTGGTATTTGGGGAGTTTGTGAAAAAACTTATAATTGTTTGTTTAAAGATTTAATGTGAGGTTGATATAATCTTTTTAATTCCTAAAAAGTTCCATATTAAAATTTGAAAAAGAAAAAGAAATAAAAAAAAAGGCAATAGAATAAGAAAAGTTGGATCGGATCAGCCTCTCTCAAGTCGACACGTCGCGTTCAAAAGGACCAAATTGTGCGCCAAAATTCTTGTCCGAGTTGACACTTTGGACCGCCGCCACCTTTTCTTATGTTTCAATCAATAACTTATTTCATTTTTCTCCAAATTATTAATAAAATTTTAAATTTTTATTTCTTTTTCTTTTTTTTTTCTTTTTTTTTTTTCCAAACCTTTATCAGTACTATGTAGTGTAGTACCGAATATCCATTCCTACTTTTCTCACCAATAATTTTTATCTTTTGAAATTTATTCTATTCCCAGCGAAAAAAAAAAAGAAATTTACTCCGGTTTTTAATCTTTTACAATTGTAGTTTTTGAATTTTTCAATTTTAATCATTTCAGTTGAAGAAAACAAATTTAAATTTTTTTCATCGAATGATGTGTATTTGGATAAGTGGTTATAAATTTTAGGGATTTTTGTTGGAATAGATCAAATTGATAAAATATTTACAATATTATACAAATTTGAAAAAATTTAGCAATCATAGTTAAATATACGATATAAAGTAATACTTTTATACTGGATAATTAAGTATGATGAGTATTATTTATATTGTATATTTGACTATGAATGCTAAATATTTTCAAATTTGCCTAAATTTGTAATTATTTTGTAAAATTAGACTATTCAATACTATTTCTCTAAATTTTATTGGAGAATTTGCATGTATATTATAATAAGGTAAAAAAATTGCGTAAATAGCAACTTTTTAAAAATATTTGCAAAAATAGCAAAATCAAATTTATAGAATCCATCAATAGTGTCTGATAGAGTCTATAAAAAAAAAGTTGTTATAATTTTAATGTAGGGTAGAAAATTTGCTATAAAGTACAAATTCTCAATTTTATTTGGATTTTTTTTTAAATCAATTTGATTCTTAGATTTGGAAAAAAAAATTTAAAAAAAATCTAATTCAAGTTTTTCGATTTTTGAAATTATTTCAAAGAATTTAAATTTGTTCTATTTTAATATTTAAAATTTTAAAATTTAATTTTAACATCTAAAACTTTAAAATATATATTATAAATTTTAGAAATGTATTTACCTATTTTCTTTTATTATTTTAAATTTATTATTGAACCAATTTTAATTAATATTAACTTTAAATATTTTTTATTGATCAATTTTAATTTTATATTAAAATGATATAAATTTAAAAATTAAAATATTAAATTTAGACTTTTAAAAATCTAAAAATCTAAATAAATTCAAAATCTATCGACTAAAATATTATTTGAACCATCATTTTATTTGTGAAGTTTTTTATCTATATATTTTTTTACTAGTATGTCAATTTTAGACTTTATATATGTTTTAGTTTTCTAGTTTTGTAAGAATTGTTTTTTTTTTTTTTTTTTTGAAAGCTATTTAGCTTTCTTTATTGACTAATTGATTAATTTTGTAACATAGAATAAAATTATAAATTTAAAATAATTATTTTATATAAACAAATTCAAAGAAAAAATGTTATTATTTGTGTTTTTTAAGAATTTTTTATTGATATCAAAAAAAATAACAATATTCTAAAATTGAAAGATAGTTTGATATCAATATTAATAATAAATGATAATATTAATATTAATATTAATATCTAAATAATTTTATTAAATGAATAAATAAAATATGTGAAGAAAAAAGGAGAGAAAAATTAAAGTAAAAATATAAGTGTGGGTGGGGCTCATAAATTTACAAACCCATAGAAAATAGGGAAAACTAGGTGAATGTCTACATTTGGTAAATAAATTAAGAAATTGTCTACTTTTTTTAAGGATTAAAATTTATGTCTATTTTCTATTTTTGAATTAAATTTATTAATTACAAAAAATATATTTTACCATTGTAACATTACCTCTATTTCCATTAATTATTAAAATTAATAACAATACTCTAACAACATATCTAACAAACTCATTTTTTTACGATTTAAACTCTAAACAACCAACCTATCTAACCAAACTCTAAATTTTTTTGCAATTTGAAATTAAAATCTTTTGACAAAAAATTAGAATTCAAATTGTTGTTGAATATTTTATTTTTATTTTTGTTGATAAAATAAATAAAAATTTAATATTGAATAGACATGTCAATTTTGAATTTATTGGTTGTTGAATGAAAAATTCAATATTGAGTAAGTGGATGTTATAGTATTTAACTGTACTTGTGTATGAATAAAAAAGCAAAAATTGAAATAATAAGCTAGTACAAATAATAAGCTAGTACACACATTTACGTACTTAGACTTCGTGATCCTTGCAATCTTGAATTTATTGGTTTTTGAATTTTTCTTTTTGCAATCTTGAACTTAACGGTACTTAACCGTACACGCTAATTTGCATAATACTTCCTTCAAGTCATCCTTGGTTGGTAGTATAAGGCATACAACCGCAATAATTAGTCCCTTAAAATGTCTATATCAGTACGTACTGTTGAGAGTCAGCAAGAATGCACTGGTCCAAGTATAGGTCATTCTGAAATCAATTATGCACCCATTGGACATCTCTTTTCTCAGTTAGTGCTAACAACTTTTGTTTTTCAGTGTCATTCTTCTAAAGAGATAAGCTAAAAAATTTCGACGTTTCATCGTGCCCGATTGCAATATATAAGTTGAGATAGCATAGATCTATGAACAACATCGATACATACCACATCAATACATACCGTTTTGTAATTCAAATACACGTTCGTCGTTGCTCCAAACTTCATCAAACACAATAACGACAGACGTGAACTCCATGTCGACTATCTTTCATCTGTGTGAATATTATTGGTGCTCCATGTCTATGCAAGTATACAACACCTTCTTCGTCTGAGAAGATTCCCAAAATCGGCTAGTTTATGTGATTTTTCTTTTCAATTTGCTCTGAGATTGATCCATTGCTTATTCTTGTGCCTGTTGCTGGAGGAGATGGTTATGCTAGTGTGATTGGTTTGTTTTTTTAATGTATTCCGGAAATTTAGAATAACCACCTTATATAGATGAAATTTTTTAGTTAGTCAAAAATGTCATATCTCTCATCCTAAAATCAAGGTGTATTCTCCAAATAAGGGATTGGAAACTTCATTTTTTTTTTGGTAATTATTAAAATGAACTAAAATTATGGTGGAGGGTACAATAGGAATGAAAAAGACCTCTCTCCTGCAAATATGAGATTAGACATTTTGTTAAACTTAAGAATATAATAGACAATTAGTTAAATAGATTCCAAATTTTAGACAATTAATATGATTTCGCTAGAAAATGATAGGGTTTGAAATTATAGAAAACAAGAAACCAAACATGAGTAACCCGCATTTTCCATCCCATAAATCAAACATAGCCTTATTTACACCTCAAATATATGCACTTAATTTTTTTTTTTTAAATGGTATTCGTACTAAATATAGACAATAATTATCTACCAATAATCATAATTCACTCGTATATTCTTCATCTACTTTCGAGAGTGATAAAATCTCAAATTTGTAGCTTTTTTGTTGCAAATAAATATCAATATTTTGTGATTCTCAAGAGAAAAAAAAATCAATATTTTGTTTAAAATACAAAATTAACCGCTTAAATATTTAATCTTTAATTCATATGTATATAAAGCTATTCTAGTTTTTATTGATTGAAATTATTGATTGAAGTTTTTAATAAATATCATATAATAATAATCAGCTAATGCTGATGGAATGAGAGGGGCAGACAAAGCGGAAAGCGATTAGCGACAAGTCAGGCAGAATATATCTGCCAAAGTATCCACGTGGCGATTTCTAATAGGCTGCTTTTCGTCTCAGTGCCACGCTTATCTGACACGTGTGTTTGATTTTAAATAGCATTAACATATTTTTTTTCAATAGATTTGGATTTTAAATAAACAGATTTGGATGAATGAATCTTCCTCCAAATCTTCAAATTTTACTATTAAATTTTGTTCATATATTACTTCGTTCTTTATTTTGATTTTCTTTTAAACTAACATTATTCATTAAAAAAACGAAAGAGGTATAGTATTTCAATGATCAAATAGTCGTATTAGTTAAGGTTTCGAGTCTTAAATAAATATTGTTGAATTAAAAAAAAAAAAAATGAGAAAACCAATAACCAACTAAAAGGATAAAGATCCAACAAAAAGGAAATTAATGTTCAACATATATAGTAAAAGCCTATAACATCGTAGACACGAGCTCCCCGAATGAGTTGCTCAAAATTCCAACCAAATCGCTTCTCCAAAACAACAAACTAAAGCTCTAGAGATTATCGATAAGAGCTTAGGGAGAAAAGCTGACTTGAAAATAGATTTTGTATTTTGAGATTTGAGATTTGTTTTATTTGAGAACGTGAACGGTAAGACCTCGTTTGATAATTATTTTGTTTTTTATTATTGATTTTTTGGTTTTTGGTTACCAAAATAATTCAAGTGAAATGTAATATTTGAAAACAAAAAATAATTACCAAACATGTTTTTTGATTTTTGGTTTCTAAAAATAAAAAACTGAAATCAATTATCAAATATATATTGTTTTTATTTTTTAAAACAAAAAACCAAAAACCAAAAACTAAGGCCCCGTTCGATAACCATTTGATTTTTTGTTTTTGGTTTTTCAAATTTAAGCCTATTTTCTCCCAAATTTCCTACAATTTGTTTCATCATTTCTACCATGCATACATCTTTTCTTAAGAAAGTAGGGGAAAACCAACTAACTTTTAAAAACAAAAAAAAATAATTTTCCAAAATTTGTTTTTGTTTTTGTTTTTAAAAGTTGGTCAGTATTCCCCTACCTTTTAAAAGAAAGATGGATAAATGGTAGAAAAAATGGAGCACGTTGTAGTAAATTTGAGAGAAAATAGGCTTAAATTTGAAAAAGCAAAAACAAGAAACCAAATGGTTATCAAACAGACCTAAAAAACTAAAAATAAAAAATTATTATCAAACGAGACCTAAGATAATCAATTTTAGTTCATAAACTTGAAGATCTTTCTTTTACTTGTAGCGTGTTAGTCTTAATTCGACCTATTAGCATGTTCATCTTAAATTGACTTAGTGGTTGTGGCTTGTTGAATTTAGATCTGTTTACTTGTTGATTTTTGATCAGTTTGTTAGCTTGTTGATCTTGGATCAACCTGTTAATTTGTTCATCTTTGATTGATTAGCTAATTTGTTAATCTTATTGGATGATCGTCTTCCCATTTATTAATCATTTTAGATTTCTGATCATTGATTTGTTAATTTTCTTGAATGATTGTTAACCTCTTTAAAATGATTGATCTCCGAAATTTATTAATTTTTTACTGGATGACTGGTCTCCATCTAATGATTTCTTTGATTACATGCCTAACTGTGAGATTTTTGATGTGACACAATCCAATTAATCAAATATTGAGGCAATTAATGTCATCAAATGCATATGATATAGTTTGATTAAACTTCTAATTGAAAGGGTCGGCGGTGTGTTAGTTTGATTATTTGGTGTTAATTTAATTCAACATCATGATCATAGATTCGATCTTGAAAATTGATATTAACTCTCATTTATTTGAGATCAAAAATGTAATTTCTATATAAGGTTTGTAATCTTTCTACCTTAATGGATTGTCCTACGAAGCTTAAAATCCACCATTGAATCTAAAATTGATTGTAATCTCATACATAAATTTTGAGAAGTTACTTTTGGAATTGTAAATCAACAAACAAACAAAATTATTGGTCAACATGAACAAAACTCAATCATTAGTGTTGATTTAATGACTAAAAGATTATGCATTTAAATTCTCCATTATGTTTGTAGGTCTTGGGTTCAAGTCTCCCCTACCCCTAATTATTGTAATCTCAAAAAAAAGAAACTTAAAAACAAAAGTTTTAATTTCTATCTCAAGTTTATTATAATAATATTTTTTCAAAAGAATAAAAATTAAAAGAATAGATTTTATGGCATAGGAGGGAAACAAAAAGATGATCTTTTACATTTTCACAAGTTGTTTATATCATTATCTTAAGATGCCCATTTTTTGCATACTTTAACCTACTATGTGATTTTTTATCTCCAATCTTGATCCAAAAGAATTTAAAGCCCTTACACAATTGTGATTTGTCAAAATCAAAATTGTGGTTGATTTGAAAGATTCAACTCATGAAGCTTCCTTAGCCAATAGCCAATAGCCAATAGCCAATAGCCACCATCAATTTATTCAAGAACAAATCATTATTGTATTAGTGTGCGGTTGTGGATCGTTTCTAAGTAAGGTTAAATTCTAAATTCCAATGTCTAAACTCATTTTTAGTACATGTGGACATTTAAAATCCAAACCTTTAAGAAATAGTTTATCGATATAAAATATAAATTTGGAATTAAAAGGTCATGTGTTGGATTCCTTCATCATGTGTATTAATGGGTGAACAATGCTTGATGCATTTTCTTTTTAAATAGTGAAAAATTTAAAAGAATTATTATCATTTAGAACTTATAAAATTGGAGGAACCAATGTATCAATGGCAAGTTAGTCTTAAAATTTCATATTCTTATAAATATAATTGAAAAAAATATTAATGTTTATAATCTTATTGGCGCAGGGTTATACTGCCAAGTTAGCTCATGAATCAAATGTCGCTTATAGATGAGTGGTCTCCCCTAAAGGCATGTGAAAATTGAATGTAAATGCTTATGTGAATCTAAATTCAAGAAAGGAAGGCATTGGTTGGGTGGTTCATGATTGGTAAGGGCATCCTAAGTTGATGGTGAAAATCCAATTTTTTGCATCAATTAGTGAAGGGTCTTGAAGGAAGAGGTTTAAGGGAAAGTTTGAAGCAGTTAAGAGATGTTCAAAGTTTGTTTTTACTTTCGATTTTGGTGGAGTCCGACGCCTCAAATATTATTAATGTTGTTGTTAAAGACTTCCTAGATATATCTAAATATTGTTGATATCAAGCAATTAATTGCTTCTCTTAGCATAGTGCAAGTTTCTTATTGTAATAGGTGTTGTAATACAGTCGTCAACTTAGGGATTCTTTATTAAAAGAATCCGTGTCTCATGCTTGAGTAGGAGTCTTTATTTTGGAGAGGGATTCTTTCTCTTAACACTAACTCTACTTTAAAAAATGATTGTATTGATACGGTTTGTGTTTGAATGGAAGTCATGTTGTTTTTTCAAAAAAAAAAAAAGTTGCACTTTTAGTTTCTTACTCTTCACAAAACTCTAAACTGCTTTTCTAAATTTTGAACTAAAATTCTCTGTAATCTTTATTATTACATGAATAGATATGAAAATGTATGTTCTGACTTTATTAGATAAATATTGGTCGATTGAGTATATGATGGATAAGCGAACAATTACAATAAAAAGTAACACAAACCTCATTTTTTTTCCTTTTATATTCGTGAGTTTTTGGGATAGTTTGTGGCATGTTGACCAATCTCACAAGACAATCGATTTAGTCCTACAATATTTGAATATAAAAAATTGTAAAATTTTAATCTATTAGTAGACGAATTCCCTAAATCTTATTAATTAATTTTTTAATTTTCAAGACCCTAGACCATACGGCCAATATATGGTTTTTATAATCTAGGTAATTTTGTTTTTCAAGCATCCAAATTTAAGTAAATATTATTTTAATAAACATTTGTTAGCAACAAAGGAGCTTTGAATATTCTTCAGTGATGATTTTAAGATATAAGTAAAACACAGATTTGATGAAGTATGTTTTCTTTTTCCTTTGTTATTATTTTTTAGTTTAACAATATATATGTAAATGAGAATTTAACTCTTTTATTATTTATTGATGTAATAATAAATTAACCAGAATCTCTAAAAAAAACAAATTATCAGAAAATTGGGCCCCCAATTTCCAGATCCAATGAGTAAAGATGGGCCTTCATTATCTCAAGTTCCAAACTGGGCCCCCAATTCGTAGATCACTGAAAGGTCCAAAATGTAAGGCCCATACATATGAAGTGTTGGATTTTTATTCTAACTGTCCTCTTATAATTATGGCATGTTTCACTTTGAAGTGATGAGTTGGGTTGGATTGGGTTGGGATGAGAAGAGAAAATAAGAGAGAATAAGTTTATGTTTGCGAGAAATGATAGTTATGTTTGATAGGATAGAAAGAAAATAGTTGAAGTTTTTATTTAAATAAAAGAAATTGATATTTAATAATTTTGTAATAATAAAGTTATGTTTGATGGGATGAAAAGAGAATTGTTGAAGATTTTATTTAAATAAAAAAATAGATATTGGGTAGTTTTTTAATATTTTAATATTTAAATAAAAACGTGGGACCCACGCGTGAAGTTTGATAGGGGTTGGATGGACTTATGGAAGTCCATGGAACAAACATAAAACTGGTTCATATTCCTTCCCAACTCCTCCTTTGTTATGGGCTAAACGTGCCTTAGTGTTTTTTCTCGAATGACACTTCATAAATTTAAATTATCAAACTGCCTCATCGATTTTGGTGGCAAATCGTTGATTTGAGCTTATTCAACAATTTTAGCATTAATGCCTAAATTAACCAAAAGCAACTAGTAATGATTCGTTTGATAAAGTTCTCGTTTTTTTATTTTATATTTATATTTTTAATTTTATGAAAAATAGACTTGTTTGGTAAAATCTCATTCTCACATTTCAGTTATGTAACTCAAGAAAAGACAATTCTTTCTCAAAAAAGAAAAAGACAATTCAAATTATGAAAAAAGTAACTGGTATATATTTATGAACTTTTAACCATTAAAAATATGTTTGTAGGTTTAGCATAAAGCTTTTTTTTAGAAAAACTTGTCTAAGAGCCCAACTTTTTACTTTTGTGTTATTATTTTGAACCACAAAAACTTTATATATATATATAGGCAAGTTTTTTTCTTTTTTCTTTTTTTTTGTCAAGAGCCTACATGATAACTGGTTGAGCTGGTTAACAATTTATGCACTAGTTATGATACACTCATGTATGAGTACATATCATGAATTGCATAGTATAAGTGGTCAATACATCACAAAGTTAAATGCAATCGTTTGGTATCAATTCATTTTATATTATTTGAGAATAGTTGTACCGTTTATGTAGGATTTGTTGGTCATCTTCTCCCAATTTGTACGAAAGGAAAAAAAAAACGTGATTTTAAACTCTTGCCCATCATTCATGAGTATTTTAATACAACAATATTGGAGAAGGGGATTCAAATCTGTAATCTCATGATTACTGAGTTACATAAGATACTGTTAGAGTTCTACTCTTATTGGCCCATCATTCATGGGTTAGTTGATACATTGCATTTAAAAACAAAATCAAAGTTTTTCAATTCTGCACTTCGTAACTACTCCCATAACATGTCACCAAGGTTATTTTTTTTTTACATATATTCAATCTTTGCGATGATATATATATATTTTGTGAATGTTCGCAGCAGCTTACATCTATTGTCACAAGATATAATATTTGAACTTACAACATTTTAGATGCTTAAAAATTTTGTAGAAAATTAATTCCTAATATGAATGAAACGCATAAACTGACATGTTAATTCTCCCATACCTTCCTCATAATTGTTACAAAGATATTATTTTCTCTCGAATTTTTTTTTTTTTAAATAATAATTTCTCCTGAAAAATTTTACATGCTAATCCATTATAACCATCCAAAATAATTATTCATTTCTAATAATTCAACATAATTCCCACTTCAAAACCATTAATTTCTAGCCACTCACATTTATGTAATCTCTATAATAGCTCACATCCAAAAAAAACTATTCACTACCATTCTTTTATAAAAATTTACATCAAAACGAGTCATTGCATGCAATTTCTCTTCAAATTACACATTCAAATGAGTTATTATTATAATCTTAATTTTAATCACTCAAAATAACTCCTTATGTAATTACTCAAAAAAAAAGAAAAAAAAAAAAAATATTGAATCCCAACAATAAGTGGCATTTTGGAGTCCCCATCAAACACATGTCCATAATCAGACCCATATTGAGAAGTTTGTGGTGATGTGTGCAAAATGAAGAAACTTCAACTTTTGGTTCAATTGAGATGAGGCTTAGTCCTTTCACAATCAACAATTACATATCTCCCCATTATTTCACTTCCTTTTTTGTGCTCTTACTTCAATTTCCTTTTCTCAAATCAATGCTGTGTTCTTACTCTCTTTACAAATGATTCTTTCTTCTCATGTCTCTCTAATTGATTGCCACTGCACCTTTAAAACAAAATAATTTTTCACTTTATTTCTCAAAAATATAAAAATTAAATTATTATGAAAGAATGTTAAAGTGATTATGGTTCGAATAAAATGCGTAAACCAAAATTAGATAATTATTCTCATTTTCCTTGTCCTTGCGAATCTCTTCCCCCTACAACCTCATTGTGAAAATAGATGCTTCGAAGATCATGAAAGCTACTCGCAAGATTAATCAAATTTAACAATGTTATTGTTGGTATTAAATATTAAATAGTAGAGACCCATCTTAAAATTAAGGAAAACTAGTAAGATTAGTCAAATTTATAAAATAATTACACACATAATCATCGACATTAATGACAATATCGTATTAATGATACAAAATATTTATGTATTTATAAGTATTTATAATACAATATTAAAACATATTAATGACTAAATTTTCTTTTTTTCAAATTATAGGTTTTGAAACTATAAAAGACTAAATTTAAAGTTTTTTCAAAGAAACAAATTTATATAATCCGCCTTCACAATAATAATAAAGAAAAATATTTACATCATGCTTAGTTATGTGGCTCAATATGAGTCACAACCTATTTTTGTTTACTTTACTTTTTTATGTTTTAAATTTAAAATTAAATAGATTGTAACTCATATTGGGTCACATATGTGGGCATTATTTTATATATGATGTCCGAGCATGATGTAAATATTCCTCAATAATAAATAAACAATTCTTCAATTTATTTGTACAAATTTATCTTTGTTTCTTTTTCTAAAGAATATTCTTTATTATTATGAGGTTGAAGAAGCTTTTGTGTTTGGTTTTTTATTGCAGTATAATAAGACATGCATGGTGGGATTCCCTGGAAATCATGAGAGTTCAGTGATAGTGAAGATTTTTACTTGATTTTATGCTTTTTCCTTTTTCTTGGGAAAATGATACAAAGTACTGTTTGTAATAATATTGTTTGGTCTTTGAGAGTAAACAAATTAAATTGCCATTTTCATTTTCTACACTCCAAAAGATATCTTTTATTTTAATCCTTTTCAAACACCAACAAATGTATTTATATATTCTTTACTTTGTGTTATACAATTTGATATTCATCAACTTCTAGAATTTTGTCTTTGATTATGTCTCTAAATTTACCATATAACTATGGTTGAACTGATGATTTATTTATTTAATTTTAATTTTTTTTTACAAAAGGAGTTATTAAATTATAAAATATATATTTAGTTTACAAGGATTTAAGCTTAGCTTATTTGAAGAAAAAAAATACATTTTGGTTTCTAGGTTTAAGTTATAGTTTTTGCTTGGTCTTTCTATTTCAAAATAAACATATACTTCATGGGTATTTTTTTTATAATTGAACCTAAGTATTACTACACCTCAAAACTATTAATAAAAATGTATTTTTCTGAGATATTTTTGTTAGTATTTTAGTTTTAAAAGATAATAGTTTAGGTCACTGACTTAAATTTTCATGCGGCTAAAATTTGGACAAATTTTATTTTTCTACTCTTTTCCTATTTTCATGGGTTTAAAATCTTATAAATGAGCGAAAGTTTTAGATGATGTGTCGGTTGTTTGTTTGTCATATTTAAAAAGGATTTAGTTTGAAGATTTACTAACTTCTTCTTGAAAATCTATATTCAAACCAATTTTTACTAACTATTTTTCATTTTTATTTTTATAAATAACTCTCATTTTTAATTATTAATTTCTAATTACATATATAACTACTCAATTATTTCTAACCACTCATTTTTAACCATTTTTTTCAAAACAATTTATTCTTAATCATTATTTTTTAAACTATTCAAAATAATTATTTATTTTAAATCTACATTCAAACAATAATTTAATTCTAACTCATCTACATGAAAGCCGCACACAAACAAAATTTGAATTAAAACTTTCAATTTTTAACTAATCAAAATAATTTATTAATATAACTCCTTAAACTAAATCCTCACTATGGTCTTGTTTGGATTGCGGGTTGGGATCCACAAGTCCCAGAATCTAATACCGTAATCAAATTCTCCAGAATCTTGATTACGGTGTTTGGGTTGTTATATTGATAATTCAAAATAAAAAATGTTGTTTGGTTTGTTTATTCGACCGATAACGCAATGGTTTCATTGTTTGGTTATAAACCAATTTAACCCCAGGATCACACGTTCACACGTTCGATTCCTAGAATTGGTATTTGTAATTTTCCGGAATCTTTATATCTACCAAACAACTTATTCTGAATCCCCAAATTCCAAACGACAAATCAAACAAGTTAAACAAACACCCTCATAATCACCTAAACTTTTCTTATTTTAAAATTAGTACCTTCATGATTTCCATTTGAATTTTGGGTTTAAAATACATGTTTGGTCTCTGCAAAAACCAAAGTACACTGATACGATATTTGATTTTATCCAAATCCGGAAAATACATCCCTAATTTCCGAGGCACACATAAATACAAAAATGTGAAAGGACAGATTTAGCCCCAACACCGGGCCCACCGACTCTGCATAGCAAAGAGAACTTTGTATGTGTCAGTTCGGGGCCCCGACTCTGAAACCGAATCCTCCTGACCCAATACCGAACCCCCTCCCTTTCTGTAAAAAACAATAAATGAAGGCCCCATTTTGCAAACTTGTGTTCTTTTTCAGGTTTTTTTAATTATTATTGACTAAAGTCGTACCTTCCTTTGAATCAGAATAAAACCCACTCCAACTGCTTTTCCACGTGTCATTTTCCCAACCTACCCCACCAATATAATAATGACCTAATTAATACATGATGGTAGATATTAGATAATTTATTACCTCTATTTGTAACTTTTCACCAAATTATGGAAGTTTGCTCCAATTATTTCTTACCTATGAAATTAAATGGTTATTGTTTTCAAGAGAACTATTGAATTTATTGCTATTACACTTTAAACTTCAGTCTAACTACATCATCACACACCATTCCTACATAATTTAATCAACCATGAAAAAAAGACTATAAACTTCTTCTTGGCATCTTATGATCAAATTCCTAACTTTATTTACTCCTGATTTAAAATTAAATAAATGGAATATTTCATTTCATATTGTATATTATATATGGTCAATAAATTATTAAAGAAAAGGCCATTTACCGAGAGTTGTGACAGGTGATGAACCGTTCATGTGGAAGTAAGAGCGTCAACTTGATAATGGCTAGAAAGAATGCGCTTTCGAGCCTTGGCTTTGAAAGTTAGGAGGAAGAAAAAGACCAAGGGTTAAGATTTGATCTCAGCTTTTTTAATGCCGTCAATTTTTTAAAAAGTGAAAAATCAGTGTCTTTTAGCTCTTGAACTCTGAAGCTTTCAATCGATGTCTTCTTGCGGGTATACATTTAGAATCGAATAAGAGGTAACATGGACTCATACCACTACCAACTTATGTAGATGTCCTTCCTTCTCACTAGGAACGGGAAGTCTTGGCTTTGGCCGGTTCTTCATGAACCTAGCAGCGAGCGAAACCCTCGTTTTGTGTTGTTGAGACATGCGCCCTAAGGAGAAAGTCTTTATAACTGAAGTTCGCCGAGGAATCTCCTTCAATCCATAAACACGTGCAATCCCATCTCCAACGGAGACCACTAAACCGATCTCATCCACTTAAAAATGAGTGTAAAAGTTGGAAATTCTACTTTCTAATAGATTCCGCAACTCTGGGAGAAAATTCCATGATCAAGTTGTTTGCAAGGGCCAACTTGATCCTCTTCCCCAGGAATCCCAGATGAGGGAACCCTAAGAGAGCCGCCGACTCCTACTACCGTCCATGTACGATCCATACTAGATCTTAACTTTGAATAACTCGTCATGATTGTATTACAAATAAAAATTAAAACAAAAGTATTCACTACTTTAAACCTAATTTGAAGGAATATTCTTCATTCTTTTTCTAATATTCACCTCGTAAATTATTACAATGTAGAACAAATTTGACACGTATATAAAAATAAAATGGTGGATTTGAATTTCAATAATGTAAGAAGCAATAAAGATTGATACGGAGCTTATAATATAAGTATTAATGTTGTAATAAAATTAACGAAAACACGTTAGCTTTATAATTCAAATTTTTACCTAAGTTAGGTAACCTAACTTCAATTAGACTAAAAATTCTAAAATATTAGAAGTAACACTGCTAATTTTCCTTCCAGATTTAAGTACCCACATAATTGGTTTGATTTCTTTTTAAGTACAATTGGTTTGAATTGTTAAATTCAAAGAAAAAGTGGAATGAATTCTAAAAATTATTATTATTTTATTTTAAATAACCTCCATTTCCTAGTTGGAGTTAAGAGTTGCATAAAATTCAATTAAAGTAGGTGCTCATTAATAAAATAATAATAATTGAGTAGTCTCATAAATAAATATGGAACAATAGCTGCATAGAGCCCAATGACTATGCATAGAGACCTCTCTCAAACTTTTCATTAAAAAAAAAAAAAAACTGGTAGAAATATTATGAGAATTTATGTTTTTATTTTCTTGAGGTTATAGTATTAAAATTCAGCATTTTTTTACATTCAAATGTTTAATGATGGATCAAGTCATAATTTTATTTTCTGTATTCATGTAATTCGCACGTCACCGTGTATATAAAAGAAAATTTATTATGTGTACCAACTTTAGGGCCATCTGTTAAAATTATAGCATATTTTTATCAAAATTCGTGTATACCAAAATTATAAGTGATTGAACTCAATCGAACTCAATCAATAACTAGTGATTAAACTCAATCAGTTTGTTAAGTGATTGAGCTCAA
>JBBMEF010022321.1:0-17954 GCA_037832685.1 Sicyos baderoa | reverse complement strand
CCATCAATAGTGTTCGATAGAATCTATAAAAAAAAAGTTGCTATATTTGCAATATTTTTAAAAAGTTGCTATAATTCCAATGCAGACTAGGAAATTTGTCATACACCCCAATTCCTAATAACTATGTATTAATTATGCACACAATGTTTTTGTTTGTATTGTAGTTATCTTCCTCCCGCGTTTTCCAAGTGAAATTAGCAAACACAGAGCTGAAGCTCGATAATGGAGCGAGCAACAAGGCTCTCAAAAGCCATACACCAGAATTCCAACAGCCCCAAACTAGCATGGCTTCTCTTCAAGCAAATCCTCTCTCCCCCAATCGCCGCCTCCTCTTCCTTCTTCAAAATCTCCCTTCAATCCGTTCCCGCAATTGCCCGCATCCTCATCGCCTCAAAGCTGCACCCACAGATCGATCATCTTCACCAGCTCCTCTTGTGGCAACATCCCGATTTCGCTTACCCATCTGGGCTGGCTCTCATTCGCACGCTGGCCGATTCGGGTCTCTTCGAAATCGCCATTTCCCAGTTCAGATCGCTTCGAGCCAGGTTCCCTCACGACCCTCCTGCTGTTTCTTTCTATAATTTTCTCTTTCAGTGCTCTTTGATGGATTGTCGTGTTGATTTTGTGATTTGGCTTTATAAGGATATGATTGCTGCGAGACTGAACCCTCAGACTTATACTTTTAATTTGTTGATTCGGGCGCTTTGTGAAATGGGGTGTTTGGAGAATGCACGGGAGGTGTTTGATAAAATGTCTGAGAAAGGATGTATGCCTAATGAGTTTAGTATTGGGATTTTGGTTCGTGGGTATTGTAGGGCGGGGCTTCCTTTTCGAGGCGTCGAGTTTTTGGACGAGATGAGGAGCTCTGGTGGTACTGTTCCCAATCGGGTTGCGTACAATACTGTGATATCTGCTCTATGTGCGCAAGGTCATACTGGGGAGGCTGAGAAATTGGTGGAGAGTATGAGAGAGGTTGGTCTTTCTCCAGATATTGTAACTTTCAATTGTAGAATTGCCGCCCTTTGTAAATCTGGGCAAATTTTAGAAGCTTCTAGGATTTTTAGAGATATGCAAATTGATGAAGATTTGGGGTTGCCTCAGCCTAATATTGTAACATATAATTTAATGCTAAAAGGATTTTGTAATGAAGGAATGTTTGAGGAATCTAAGGCTCTCTTTGATTCTATGAAACGTTCTGAAACTCCCTTGAGCTTGGAGAGCTATAACATTTGGTTGTTAGGTTTGGTTAGAGGTGGGAAGCTTCTTGAAGCTCGTTTGGTTCTTAATGAGATGGCGGAAAAGCATATAAAACCTAGTCTTTACTCCTATAACATTTTGATATATGGACTTTGTAAATATGGAATGTTTTCTGATGCAAGATCTATAATGGAACTAATGGGAGAGAGTGGTGTAGCTCCAGATACTGTAACTTATAGTACGTTACTGCATGGATATAGCCGTAAAGGAAAGATACTTGATGCCAATTACGTTCTCCGCGAAATGATACAGGCAGGTAGTTTTCCCAATATGTATACTTGCAACATTCTGCTTCACAGCCTGTGGAAAGAGGGGAGAGCATCAGAGGCCGAAGAGTTGCTACAAAAGATGAATGAAAGAGGCTATAGCTTGGATAATGTAACATGTAATACAATGATTAATGGCCTCTGTAAAACTGGGAATCTGGACAAAGCTATTGAAATAGTGAATGGCATGTGGACCAATGGAAGCGCTTCTCTTGGTAATCTAGGGAACTCTTTTATCGATCTTTTTGATGTTGGTAATAGTGGGAAAAGGTGTTTGCCTGACTCGATCACATATGCAACCATAATAAGTGGGTTATGTAAGGAAGGGCGGGTTGATGAAGCAAAAAACAAGCTTCTGGAAATGATCGGGAAAAATCTATCTCCCGATTCACTGATATTCGATACTTTCATCCATAGCTACTGCAAACAAGGAAAGTTATCATCTGCTTTTAGAGTTCTAAAAGAAATGGAGAAAAAAGGTTGCAACAAGAGCCTTCGAACGTACAATTCACTGATACAGGGTTTAGGTATTAAAAATCAAATATTTGAAATATATGGGTTGATGGATGAGATGAAAGAAAAAGGAATTTCTCCTAATGTGTACACTTATAATAACATTATTAGCTGCCTATCTGAAGGTGGGAAACTGAAAGAGGCCACTTGTCTTTTGGATGAAATGCTGCAGAACGGGATATCTCCTAATGTATATACATTTAGGATTTTAGTTGGAGCTTTCTTCAAGGCTCGCGACTTTGGAGCTGCTCAAGAGTTATTTGAGATTGCTTTAAGCATATGTGGTCACAATGAATCCTTGTATAGTTTTATGTTCAATGAGCTACTAGCTGGAGGTGAAACATCCAAGGCTAAAGAGCTTTTTGAAGCTGCATTAGATAGATCTCTAGTCTTGAAAAAATTTCTTTACAGGGACCTGATTGAAAGGCTTTGCAAGGATGGAAAATTAGACGATGCTAGTTTCATTCTTCATAAGATGATGGATAAGCAGTATAGGTTTGATCCTGCAGCATTCATGCCAGTGATTGATGGATTAGGTAAAAGAGGGAACAAGCATGCAGCTGATGAATTTGCAGAAAGGATGATGGAAATGGCTTCAGAAATTGGTGTCCACCAACATGAGAATACAGTTATCCGAGGAAGATCAAATAATGATGATGAAAGCGATTGGCACAAGATAGTTCACAGGTATAAATTATGACTCTTTATTAACATATTTGATGTGGTTTTTGCATATCTCCATTAGTTTTGCTGCTCTTTGAGTATTTGCTTAAGAACATTGGCTATGGACATTATTCAGATTCCACTCAAGTCACAAGTGTTAACTGATTTCCTATTATTCATAATATATTTCCTATTAATCATAATACATTTTAAGAAAGAATATAAGATGCTAGTACCATGATGCATATCTCTAGGCAGTTTGTTTTTCCATTGCAACAAGTATGATAATCCTTTGAGGGTCTTTTAGTGTCGCAACCTTAAATATAGAGTGAAAAATCACCTGCAAACCACTCTAGTAGTGGATTGCAATTTCCAGTTATCAATTCAGTTGAATTTTAGGCAAAAAATAGTTAGATCAATCAGGCGATTAAGTAATTTAATTTCTTTTGGGTTGCCAATGAATTCTAAGTTTGTTCTATGTTGTCATGTCCCTGGCTTGGTTGTGCACAACTTCAACAGAAACGATGGGAGTGGGATTGCACAGAAAACTCTGAAGCGGGTGTTGAAAGGATGGGGTCAAGGAAGTATTTCAACTTCACAGCCACAGAAGTTTACCACACATGATTACTGGGATGGTGATACTTAAAATTTTCAAGCTCGTGAGGGACAAGAAAACGTAGGAATATGCTAAAACTCGACATCGGATCCACAAGTCAGGGAGCCAAGGACATCAGCACATCAGGTAGAACTATCTACTTGTATAAGATGTTGGATATTTTGTAGTTGATCAACAACTTCTCAAGATCAAGATCAATTCATGGTTTGATTCAGTGTTTATGAAATTTTATTGATTACTTCGATTACTGATACGTGGATAAATGTCTCAGGAGCCAAGAAATTGGTTTGCCTGTTTCTATTCTGATTCTAGTTGGTGATAGGTCCTTCAACCTGGACAAGGTAAAGAGGAAACTGGAGAAATTTACTCTCTTCTTCAAGCGTCGAGTTAGCTACGGTACAATGGAGAAGATTTTTGAGTCATTTGTATCTTCTAACATGATCAAGATAAAAATCATAACCATTCAGGAAGCAACGTCGAATCACAATCTCCTTTACCTTTACAGGGCAGTGAGTACATTCCTGCAGGTAAATCTTGATGAACTCTAAATTTTTCAGGAAATGCCTTTCCAAATGAGAGCTTTAGCTCATTTACGCATCATCCCTAGACCAACTAACAAGCTTCTAAACCAAATACAGTGATTATTTAGATTCTTAAAGTTGGATGCAAAATTATGATGTTATAACCTAGATTTTGTCATTTACTACATGATCAATTTATGACAGTAATTAATTGTCATAGATTTTTTTTTTTTTTTTTTGTGATTTTACGTTAAATTATAACAATTTTATAATTGTCATAAAAAAAATATGCTAGATATATGTCTTAAATTGTAATATCTACCAAGATTTATGACATTTTAGTAACTGTCATCGAAGTTTGTACATTAAAATGATAATATTTCAAAAAAAAATTGTAAGATTTATGACAATTCAAATATTGTCATAGAAGATAAATGTCATAAACATATACAACTATGACAGTGTATTAGTTGTCATGAATATACAACTTTATTTTAATTGAAAATATTAAAATCATGACATTTTAATAACTGTCATAAAAACACTTTCAAAAAAAATATTTCGTCAATATTTCATAAAAACGCATATTTTCAGTTCTTTTCCCTTTGAATTTGCAATTTCTTAAAAGACTTTCCTGAGGTTCTCTTTTCTCTTATAAATTAGTATTTAACTCCAATATTATTTTAGAATACTAGTGTCAAATTTGTTGGTCTCCATCCATTTATACGAAAAAAATAAATTATAGGAATATCATTTTCAAATTAATCGGCAAACATAAATAAACTAAATTGATTTAAAAAAAAAATTATCATTAATTGAAAATAATTTATTTATTCTTTTGGATAGAAATTGGTTGAAAATATTTGATACATAAAAAAAGTCTAATGTCCAATTGTAGAACATAGTAGTGATTGTCGTATGATGAAATGAAATAAAAATAGAAGTTAAAATAAGTTTGAAATTTAATGTATAAGAAATTAGCAAATGTCTACTAGCTACCTAAATATATATTAAGAAAGAATAAAAGCTAATTTGGTTCTTAAAGGCCCAACCTGAGATCCAGAGTGAGGCAAGAAGAATATGAAGAACAACATGAGCCATCATCTTCGACCGGAGCAGCAGGCATGTTCAAATCCAAACCAACACATAATCGACGCCGATCATCATGTCCTGTTCTTCTCGAAATCGCCCTAAACTCAGCATTTTCCTCAATGAAGCAGCCTTTCACATTCTTATGACTCGCCCGGTGTCCGAATCGATCATCGGAATCCGTATCCATGAAATTAGGGCTATTATTGTTCGCCAGCAGAATCAAGCAATCGGCCAGGATCTGATCCTCCTCGGTGATCCAAGATTCGTCCAAATTAGGGCTGGAACGAGAAGCCGAAATCGGGCGGCGGAAACTGTGCGGCGGGTTAATCCCCCGCCATTGCCGCTCTGGGTGGCACCTCATGTGGCCGAATAGCGCCTTGTTCGACCAGAATCTCTTCCCGCACTCTGTACACGGCGGAGTGATCTTCGGCGCGTTAGGATCTGGTTTCTTGCTGTACGTCGCCTTGGAACCAACGGAGACGGCAACGGCGGACTTGGTTTCGTTTCTGGATCGATTCTTCCGCTGGTTGTGGCGGCGGTTGGAGGAGGAAATGGAGTTGAAAGTGGTAAGGTCCGGCGGAATGGCGACGGCGACGGAGTTGATGGCTGGATTCATGGTGGAGAGAGAAGAATGAGCTGAAAATGAAGGAACTCAGGAAGGTGTAACAATGGCGGATTTGTAGATGGAGAGAAACGGTTATTGTTTGTTCTGTATTCTTACAAACATGGCGGGGTTTTTTTTTTGTTTATTTATTTATTTATTTTTAAAGTTAGTTATTGCTGTAATTAATTTTGGTCTTTACGGGTGCGATTTTTTTTTTTTTCTTTTTCGCGCTGTTTCAACTGACTTCAGTCTTACCTGGTCAGATGCGATCGTGACCGTCGATTCTTTACACGAGGATTGTGTGTTAAAATTTTATTTATTTATTTCAAGTTAAAATAACACGGTCTCTCAAATAAAACCAACCCGTCAAAAACTTATTTAGTATATTTTTTTTTCTCATTAAAATATGTTAACAAGAATAGTTATATACTCAAAATCTGAGATAATTTGTTCGAAAACATTAATGGCTGGTTTAATGTGCAATGCAACCTTTGAGTTACACAATATTTAAAAATAGAATGTTACATTTATTTGTAGAACAACTATTACGGCTTGAGTTGACTTTCTACTAAATCGATGTATTTTTTGCCGTGTTGGGTTATGTTTGGGTTGAGGTGACTTCTAGCTGACGAGATTTCATCAACGATTTTTCTAATTTACTTTTATATCCAATTAGATGACATTGAGTCAGATCGAAATGAGTTGAATTTACCCAATTTACAATAGTGTTGAGAGGTCAGAGCTTGGTTTCAAAGAATTGAGAAAACCTATCTCATCCATTATAGAGTTTTCATCCCATGGTAGGGACTCCATCCCTAAAAGATCACCTCCATTCTTGGACATAATCTTAGTCAACATTTAATAGAACTCAATTTTATTTTCCCTCCATTTTAAAAGTTCAAAAAAGGAGGCTTTTTATTTTTTTCAAAAAGAGAGAGACTTTTTTGATGCTAGGTGAATAACACTTAAATGGGGGTAAAAAAATCTTTCCTAACATTTCTTTCAAAAATATTTATAAGTTCTCGAGTTATACTTCGGATTTTCACATTGATTCTACACTATTTAGATATAAAAAAAAAAATGTATAGATGATCAATAACCAATAAATCATAAACATTTAGTTCCTAAAAAATTTATTAACAATTAAACCAATAGTGTGATAATTTTTCTTTTTCAACATTAAAAGTTAAAAAACAAAAACAAAAATAAAACTTAAAATTAATCTAATTTTTGTTTTTATTTTTAAATTATAAAACATCTCTCAATAATAATATAAAGAAGTCATACACAACCCACTCCAACCAAAAGAGAAAATAAAAACTAACAATAGTCTACAAATCTGACAGATATCGACCGAGAGCTTAAGATTAAGAAAAATCAAAACAACAACACCCCACGAGCTATCTTTATTACGTATGAGAACGAAAGAACCCAATATCAAGGACCAACTCAATAATTTTAATACTACAAAAATTATTTTTTAATGAAATTTGAGGGTTAGTTCAATTGATCATAAGTGCTTCCAAAAATAAATTTGAAATAAATTAATGAAAAACAAGGCCTGATGGGCCAACAATATGTGAAGAGATCAAAAGTAAGGCCCAGCGTACGATGGAAACCCTATCTTGGCGGACTAGAAGAAGAAGAAGAAGAAACTCGAGGCCCGATCTTAGAACATGGAAGAATATGCGATTCAGCTCCATTTCTCTTTTTACTTCTTCGATCTCTCAAATCACACATTCACCTTCTCAAATCTCAACCTACCTTCGCCAATTCATTCAATTCTCTCCAATTTTGTACACTAAATACTTCAATTTCATCTCCTCTTTACACTGTATTTCTGTAGATAACGTTGCTTCGGAGTTTTCAATGTTCTTTCTGGAATAGGGTCGGTGTTGGGTTTTGCCTTTTCTTCTGTTTTTGAGAGTTTCGTCTTTCCGATCCATCTGTGGAAGGGATATGGGTGCCGACAGTGATTCCAGCGCCGGCGATGCTGTTTCTGTTAATATTCGTTCTTCTAATGGCTCCAAATTCTCGGTGAGGACGAGTCTTGATTCCTCTGTTGGGACGTTTAAATCAGTTCTTGCTCAGAATTGTGATATTCCAGCTGATCAACAGCGCTTGATCTACAAGGGCCGCGTCTTGAAGGACGATCAGATCTTAGCTAGTTATGGTATGTTCTTTTTTCATTTTTTTGTGATGTTCAATTGTTAATCTGAAAGTCTGTGGACTAAAGTTTGGTGGGTAGTTCTCCTTTTGTTTTATTTGTGTTGTGTATGAGGTTTCTTGTTTAATTTATCTTTTATAATCGAGAATTGGAGCTTTGCCTCACTACATACTAGGCCGGGACTAGGAGACGACATGAGATTTTACAACCTCACTTGTCGGTTGGGATCTTCAAAAGAGCGGACCTTGCAGATCCCAAGGCTCTATCAATGAACCCATCTATTTGTGACTCAAGTTTCTTGTTTATTATATTGGGTTTTTTCTCATTTCTTTTTTTGTTTTTGGAAGAATATGTAAATGTGAATTTTTGGGGTTGAGTTCATTTGTTCCCTAGGATTCCCCTAATTTGTTGGACTGTACTCGCCTCCTGCATCATGGCTTCTCTTTGTCTTGATTCTTTTTCTTTTCCCCTGTCTTGAATGTTTCTTTCTCTTTTTTGGGTACAAGGTTTGCCGTTTGCTAATGGTATGTTTGGGAGTGAATTATTGAAGGTGATTTTCATATAAACATTTTGAACTTTTTAAATGCAACTTTTGTACCATTAAAATTGGTTTTGAATGATTAAAACTTTTGATTGATTAAAGGCATGTATTCCATCTTGTTGGTTGGGTCTGTGTACAGTTTAAGGAAAGGTACGGATTATAATGCAACAACTGTGGGCGGTTGTGTTCTCACTGACGAGCCTCTCTTTTCTCGACTTTCTCAAGTTGGTCTATGTGTCCTAAGTCTTGTTACTTTGTTATCACATTCTATCAGAATTATGTGTGTTGCATAATTTTAGGCGCCCACACACCTAATCTTGTATTCATATCAAGATATACAGTACAAGCTTTCGTTTTTCATTCCATTCCTACAGCTGGAGTTTTTATGCTCATAGCGGATATTGACCGAGTTATATAAGTAGATTCTATTTGTTAATTGGCTGATTTATGTGAAACTTGTTTTACACTGAGATTTTGCTTACTATTTGCCTGTTTTTTGTAGCCTTGTTTGCATTAGAAAATCCCTTCTTGTCTGTAGCCTTGTTTTACACTTTGTGCTGCTATTGGCATTGAGGATATGTTATATTATTTGCATCTTTCCTGTGACCTGATATTGATTTCATGTCTTTTTGCCTTTTCTTTTTGAAGGTTTACAGGCAGATCATACTATTCACTTGGTTCGTGGGTTTGCCCAAGCTTCATCAACACCTGCAGCACCGACTTCAAATGTTAATAGTACAAGTTCTGAAACTGGTCCTGGCGTTACTAGAGGTGTTGGTTCGACTGAGAGTGGTGCTTTTGGAAATGCTGGCCTTGGTGCATCTTTATTTCCTGGACTAGGTTTCAATCCTCTTGGTGGGGGCGGGGCTGGTCTTCCTGAATTTGAACAAGTGCAACAACAGTTGACTCAGAATCCAAACATGATGAGGGATATAATGAACATGCCTGCAATTCAGAACTTGATGAATAACCCTGACTTGATGCGGACCTTAATTACAAGCAATCCTCAAATGAGGGATATTATTGACAGGAATCCAGAGCTGGCTCATATACTCAATGACCCTAGTATCCTTAGGCGGACATTAGAGACTGCAAGGAATCCAGAACTCATGAGAGAGATGATGAGAAACACCGACAGAGCAATGAGTAACATCGAATCTTCTCCTGAGGGATTTAACATGCTGAGACGAATGTATGAAAATGTTCAGGAGCCATTACTGAATGCAACAACGATTGCTGGAAATGGCGGGAATGATTTGAGTTCAAATCCATTTGCAGCTCTTCTGGCAAACCAAGGGGGTGTACAAGCAAGGAATGAGTCTAATAATTCTTCTACTACAGGATCTGAAACAACAGGAAATGCTGCTCCAAATACAAATCCACTTCCTAATCCCTGGGGTAATAATGCCAGTGGTAACTGGCAAGCCATTGCCACTTACTTCCTTACACCTTTTAAGCCTAGTCAAGTTCAATTTTGATCTATTCCGCCCATAATATTGCACGTGAACGGCTATTTGCATTCAAATGACATATCTTACATTTTTTTTTTTGCTTTCAAGTGGAATTAAAAATGTGAAATCTAATGTTCTTTAACCATCATGGAGTGGCTCAATTGGTCAATGAGGGTCTTGAGATGCATAAGGTGATGGGTTCAATCCATGATGGCCACCTATCTAGGGATTAATTTCCTACGAGTTTTCTTGGCATCCAAATGTTGTAGGGTCAGACGGTATGTCCCGTGACAATAGTCGAGGTGCACGAAAGCTGGCCCGGACAGTCACAGATATCAAATAAAAACAAATCTAATGTTCTTTTGCCTTTGACATGATATATTCAAAATTAAATTTATAATCTTGTGTGGTTGTTTCCTGAGAGTAGTCTTGCTTATCCATACTCTGACTTCTATTTTTTATTTATTTTCTGTCATGTTTTTTTTTTCAATTTTTCTCCTTCTACAGTATATATTCCCCCATTTCCTTCATCCTATTCATCACATCTTTACTGAATGGGGGCATATTTTGATGTTAATTTCTAGGAGGAACTCAGACCACAACCACACGATCCACTCCAGCCAGTGATGTAAGGCCTCCCAGTATTGGGGGTTTTTCTGGTGCCATGCCAGATGCAGCCCAGATGAATCAGTTTATGCAAAATCCAGCTATTTCACAAATGATGCAGAGTCTCCTCTCTAATCCTCAGTATATGAATCAAGTGCTGTGCTTATATGATAATAACTCCTAAATTGGTTAAATGTCACTTGAAAGGTTTTTTAATTCCCATATTCTTTGTTTTGAACTATAGATCCTCAATCTCAACCCACAGCTACGTAGCATGGTTGATATGAATCCTCAATTAAGAGAAATGATGCAAAATCCGGAGTTTGTTCGCCAATTAACTAATCCCGAGATGATGCAGGTACAGCTTCTCAGACATTTTAATCTTGATTCACTCGACTTTATTTCATTGTTTGGAATCTGTAGGGCGTGATAATGGTTCGTAATAGCTTATTGATACCCTTACTAAAATTTTGTTTTCTATTGAAATACATTTATAATTTTCTTGGTTCGTTTTTGCATTTCGTGCTTGCAGCAAATGCTATCAGTTCAGCAGTCACTCCTCTCTACCTTAAATCGACAGCCATCTTCTCAGTAAGTCAAAATTCCACTTTCGAATATACATTATTCTGCCCCTTTGTAGACCTAATACTAGGTCTTGATACTGCGGTCTGGATCACAATTTTATATTAAATGTTGCAGACTCATCATCATATGCCATAACTGTTTTTCTTACTTTTGTAATCAAACTTCATCCAGAATGAATTGTGGCGTCGTAACTGTTCAGTAGTTTAACCGAAATTTGAGCAAGACATTATAGTCGTATGATTAATTCTCGTAAAATTTATGATTACTATGGAGCTAAATGGATTTTTCACTCCACACCATTCTTTTAATTACTTGCTACCTTATACAGAGATTCTGCTCAATCAGGTGCTGCTGCTGCTGCTGCAGGTATTTACTGAAGGATAACTTCTGCGTTTGATGTTTTTCACTTTCTTTTTCCCGCATTGTCAAGATTTCTAAGTTACATAAGTTATAGGTGTTCCTAACCCTGCTGGATTGGATATGTTGATGAACCTGTTTGGTGGGCTTGGTGCGGGCGGGTTGGCTGCTGCAAACGATCCCAACGGTTCGATCATCTGCTGGCACGCTGTTTTCTTTTATTGTAGCTCATCCTGCTGGGGTATCTTCCCAGTTCTTCATCATAATTAAAACCCAAATATACTTTCATTGCAGTGCCTCCAGAAGAACTATATGCAACTCAACTTTCACAGCTCCAAGAGATGGGTTTCTTCGACACCCAAGAGAACATCCGAGCTCTACGTGCTACTTCTGGGAACGTCCATGCTGCTGTGGAGCGACTGCTGGGAAATCTTGGGTAGTAAGTTGAGCAGATCCTACCCTTTTCTTTCGAAATATAATTGGGATTTGTCGTGCACAGACAATGTACTAGTGAAATTTTAGATCTACAGACACAAACAGCTGCACATGCCAGAGGCATACAGGTTATGTTTTGGAATTTGAATAATTAAAATTCCCTATGAGATAGAGATATATATAGACTTGTTGTGGATATAAGTTCTGGATTACTATATTTAATTTGCTGCTCTCTTTCCCAATTTCGACCCTCATCAAAAAGACTTGTAAATACATTTTAAATGTTTCAAATTCTCTGGGAACTTGATCTGCAGCAGTCTTTGTGTTCTCTCACCTATGTTTTTTTTAATGGTTAATGCTGATTTCTAGTTCTTTGATGCTCTTGTCTCATTCATTTTTATCTTGGGCAACTTAAATGTGCACCTCGACTAGCTTGCGGGATATACTGTTGTACTCTATAACATTTGGGTGTCGAGCTCTAAGAAATTTATTCTTAGATAGACGGTCACCATAAGTTAAATTCAATACATTTTTCGTTTTTTTTAGAGCCTTTTCAACTTCTAGGCTACAAACTTATTTGATCTTAATCATTATGAAATTGTTTCTAACTCATTAGTACTTAATATTTTATTTAATATTCTACGTGTTGTCTTTGAGCTAGGCTTAAATATTGGCCATCTCTTCTGGGATGTTAGACCAGAAATCTTCCCTTCTTTTTGTATGATCTCCGATCTCTAAACTCCGGTTTGTATTTTTGAAAAAAATAAATAAATGAAAATTTCTTTTGTCAGCCGATTTATATATCAAGTTACTATTTATTTTGATTTATTTTGTATAAGATAAGAATTTTTTTTTTTTTTTTTTAAAAAACACGATGCGTTTTTTCTTATCCATATGTTAAACTCAAAATATTATATTTGAAGTTGATAAAAACGTTCCTTGTATTGTAGGTAAAATATTTTAATGCAGAAACGTTGACTTTGTAGATAAAATATTTTAAACTGAATTTGTTTGTATAAAATTTATAAATAATAACTAACCTAAGTATCCTCTAAGCCCAAAGTTGTTATACTAAAAGAACCTAACATAATTCAATCTTCCTGTTTTAGTTCAATAATAAGTATTGTTTTAGTTCAATCGTAATTAAATTAGTAAGTTAACACTAGTGGTATATAACGCTCGAGTTAGGTTAGATTAAGAAACTTTTTTTAGATCAATTCAAATTTTTGGATAGATCAATTTGCTAACCCATTCAATCCTATATATTATAGCAATTCAATCTAATACTATATTTTTGGGTTGGGTTGTTCTCCTATTGTATTAATCTTCTCTTTTCTCTCTAAACTCAACTCTCATAATCTTTAAATGTGTAAACAAATTAATTATATATATAGAAAAAAACACATGATACTATACTTAAAATTCAAGTTGTATCATTCTTATTATTGGGTTGAACAAACAAAAAAAAAGACCAATCTATCTGAAAATCAATTCAATCCAACAAAAATTAAAAAATCATAACTTAAACTAAAGAAAATTATAGTTTGGATTGAGTAGTACAGGTTGCTCGGGTTGTTGATGTTTTATTGTAGACCCCTAATTAACACAACAAAAAAATCAATTTTATATAAAACGACGTCGTACTGAAAGAGGTGGGAATCGTCCACTATTTCGTCGGCTTAAAACACTTCGTCTTCGTCAGAGAAGCTCCGCAGAGAAACCCACCGTCGTCTTCCCCTTCACAATCCCGTCGCCGGCAGACTCCATAAATCTCCGATTCGTCATTTCTCTTCCCAGCTTAATCGGATTCCTCAGCGATGGCTCTCAATCTCCGCCAGAAGCAAACTGGTAAGCCTCTTTTTCCATACCTTTTTTCTTCTTCCTTAAGTCTCCGACAGATCGCCGCCACACACTCACAAACCACACGATTCCGGTGAATTCCATTTCTCCGATGTCATTTTTCACTGATTCCGTCTTCAATTCATCGCAGAAAGCATCATTCGTATGTTGAATCTGAACCAGCCTGTTACCGCAACTGGTACGGCCAACGAAGAGGTTTACAAGATGCTGATCTATGATAGATTCTGTCAAAACATCCTTTCTCCGTTGATTCATGTCAAGGATCTGCGCAAGCATGGCGTTACTCTTTACTTCCTTGTTGATAAGGACCGTAAGCCTGTACACGATGTGCCTGCCGTTTACTTTGTTCAAGCAACTAAGCATAATATTGACCGGATTGTTGCTGATGCTTCTTCTTCTTTGTATGATAGCTTTTTCCTTAACTTTTCATCATCTGTCCCTCGGCCGCTGCTTGAGGATCTGGCATCGGAAACGTTGAAGTCGGATTCGATTCGGCGGATTACGAAGGTACATGATCAGTATTTGGAATTTGTTACTCTTGAAGATAATTTGTTTTCGTTAGGGCAGAGGTCTAGTTATGTGCAATTGAATGATCCCTCGGCAGGGGGTCGTGAGATTGAAGAGATCGTGGAGAAGATTGTTGGTGGTTTGTTCTGTGTCTTGGCTACACTTGGTGTGGTGCCGATTATTAGGTGCCCACGAGGTGGACCGGCTGAGATGGTTGCCATGGCGTTGGATCAAAGGTTGAGGGATCACTTGTTATCGAAGAACAACTTGTTCTCTGAAGGTGGGGGGTTTATGAGCTCCTTTCAGCGCCCGATCCTGTGCTTATTTGATCGTAACTTTGAGTTGTCGGTTGGAATTCAACATGATTTTAGGTACCGGCCTTTGGTGCACGACGTTCTTGGGTTGAAACTGAATGGGTTGAGTGTTAAGAGTGAAAAGGGTGGAATGAATTATGAGTTGAATAGTTCGGATCCATTTTGGTTGGCGAATGGATCCTTGGAATTCCCAGAAGTTGCGGTCGAGATTGAGACACAGTTAAACAAATACAAGAAGGATGTTGATGAGGTCAATAGGAAGACTAGTGGAGCTGCTGAGTCCGAGTTTGATGGAACAGATATGATAGGTAACACGAAGCATTTGATGAAAGCCGTTAACTCATTGCCTGAGTTGACTGAGCGAAAGCAAATCATCGACAAGCACACTAATATTGCTACTGTATTGCTTGGTGAGATTAAGGAAAGGTCCCTTGATTCGTATGCAAAAAAGGAGAATGAAATGATGTCTCGAGGTGGCTTTGAGCGGAATGAGCTTACAGGAGTGCTTAGAGGTAAAGGCACTAAGATAGACAAGCTTCGGTTTGCTATCATGTACCTGATCTCTTCTGAAAACATTAATCAATCGGAAGTCGAAGCAGTTGAAGAGGTCCTAAAGGAGTTGGAAATTGACACCAGTGCATTTCAATATGTGAAGAAGATAAAATCATTGAACGTCTCGTTTGCATCCGCAAACCCTGCTAGCAAAGGAAACATTGTCAATTGGGCTGAAAAGCTATATGGACAATCAATTAGTGTTGTGACTGCTGGTGTAAAGAATCTATTATCTACCGATAGGCAACTCGCATTAACAAGGACTGTGGAGGCTTTGATGGAGGGAAAACCAAATCCTGAAATTGATTCTTATCACGTGATCGATCCTCGCGCTCAAAGGTCGAGTGCTGGAACAAGCAGCAGCCATTTAAAAGGACCATTTAAGGAAGCAATCGTGTTCATGATTGGTGGGGGTAATTACGTAGAGTACGCAAGTCTGCAGGAACTTTCCCTAAGTCAGCAGCCAACCAAGCATGTCGTATATGGTACAACAGAAATCCTAACCGGAGAGGAGTTTGTCGAGCAGCTTATGTTGTTGGGGCAGAAGATGGGGTTGAGCAGTGCTGCTGTTATTTCCAAGTAAATTAGTTCTTATCCTTATTGTGAACCCTGTTGGAGTTATTTTTTGATTGATGAAATATAAGTGGTAGAATTCTAAATCTGTCTCACAAAGAACACTTCAGTTACTGTTGATCTATACTTTGATCCTAAAGCATCTTACATGATTCTCAAGTTGATTACTTTTGATGTTTTGGAAAATCTTCTTTTTCCATTGTTAAATTGCCTACCTTCGTTCGATGTCGATGATTCGGAGTTGAAGTACATCATTTGATGAGCAAGATCTATCTAACAGAACCAATTTTGCTGTCTGCAACTTGAGAGGAATTAACTTACTGAGCATGTCAAGTCACATTCTGGTATGTCTTAAACAAATATATGAAGCTTTCCTTTCCTTGCTTTGTAGTTTCAGTTTGATTAGCATTTTCCATGCATGATTGTGTTTAGGTAATTGAAACTTGCATTATATTTATATACATGGATGATTAAATCTCATCATCTTTTTCACTATTAGTATTTACAGTCTTGAGAATGCACAAAAAGTAAGATGAGAAAACAACCCATTTTATGACAAAATATACACACCACACCAAAAACAAAATTGAGCCCAAGATAAAATTGAGCTTTGGGTTTGTACCAACTTGGAAATTAGTGTGCAGGAACCACCATGGACCATTTCTTGAAAACAATTATAGAATGTTGTAAATGTCTACATAAAAGTTAGGGATCATCGATTCATCATTACGCTGAGTTCCAGAATTTAACAATGATTATTTGTTTCAGTATTGTGATAAAATGCATTTAGTGATAGCGAACACATCAGCATAATTTTGATGTGGAACTACTTAGATTTTTTTTTTATTCAACAAACATTTGAGAGAGAGAGCGAGAGGATTTGAACCCTTAATCTCTTGGTTACCCGATTATATATAAACATTTGGGAGAGATCAAGAGGATTTGGACCCTTAATCTCTTGGTTACCCAGTTATATATCATGTAGCTCTTGTTGGCTGTAACTACTTAGTTATCATATATAAACAAAGAGAATAGCATCAACTGTAACTACTTGGTTATCATCTATAAACAAAGAGAATAGCTTCATTTTGGTTGATTTACTCTTATTTCTATGCAATCAACAGCCATCCTAGAGTGGTTAAGTAACTAAGAAGCGATGAATTTAATTCAAGGTAATCACATCTTCCTAGAAAATATTTTCTTTCGAATTTTCTTTTACATTCAAATGTTATAGGCTTGTCCTGTGAGAATAGTTAAGGTACACATCAGCTGGTTCGTACAAAAATCTATGCAATCAACTTTTAGTTGCCATGTTTGTAATCGTGAATTCATGTAATGTCTCTACCTGATAAAACAAGCCCGACCATGGCCTATAGAGACCAGAACTGGCAGGAGCATAGAGCATAACACATTAAGAGATTACCCCAACCAAACCACACCTATATAGGAGATTTTGCATGTATAGCAAAAAATGGTAAAATATTTTCATTTATAGCACAAAATTAAAACTAATTCATTTATAGCAGAAAATCTAAATTCAGTTCTATCACTCGTTGATTTCTATTAGTGATAGAATTCAATCAATGATAGACTTATTCTATCATTGTTTTAATTTTTTACTAGTGATAGAACTCTATCACTAATAGAATTCAACGAGTAATAAAAATTAATCTGTTATAAATGAATTATTTTAAAATTTGTGCTATAAATATAATACAAGTGGTAGAATATGCTGTAAATTCTCATATATATATATATATATATATATATATATAACGAACAATAGGGATGAAGTTTAACAATAGGGATGAAGTTTATGACTCTACCTCCACAGAAAAAGATACTAAATGAGAGAAGCTTTAAGTTACAAGTTTAGTCTCTGATCGAAACATTTTTTTAATTGAACGAAGTGTAACTAATTTGTGTTTCATATCTATGAACTTTTTAACATGTTGAATGTCTTTGAACTTATGCCCAATTTTAGTTATTGAGATAACGAGATCATTAGTTACCTGTTGTAACGTTTCTTACGATGATAACCAGATTAATTTGAATGTCCAATATAATGATGAAATGATTATTTTAATTTTAACGTGAATTGATTTTTAAAAGAAAATAAATATAATAAGTAAATTCAAAAGATACGTAAAGATTATCGAATGGGTCGGAGGTGCAGTTACTTTACGGTCACAAGTTCACGCCCGGTGGTATTTGCCCCCCTCCCTCAATATATATACTAAAAAAGAAAAGAAAATGACACCTAAAGATTAAAATTGAGTATTATCGAAATGTTAGAGATGACAATGTTTAGGGCCCGTTTGGTAACACTCTCATTTCTTGTTTCTTAGTTCATGTTTCTTGTTTCTTGTTTTTTGAATTTTTAGAATAAGAAAAGACTGTGTTTGATAACTGTTTTTGTTTCTTGTTTCTTAAAAAAAATAAGAAACAGAAACAAACATGTTTGATAACATTTC
>JBBMEF010022271.1:0-17962 GCA_037832685.1 Sicyos baderoa | reverse complement strand
TGGAGTCTATCAGACACTATTGATGGAGTCTATCAATTTGATTTTGATAGATTTACAAATATTTTCAAAAAGTTGCTATTTACCCAATTTTTTTTTATCTTATTGTAATATACATGCAAATTCCTCAATAATAAATAATAATAATAATAATAATTTAAGAAGAAAGATACTTCATTAACAAAAAGGGATGGTGAGAATAAAAGATGGAGAGAAAATAAAGCTCTCTATATACACAAGATTATATAAAAGAGAAAAGAAAGCTCTTGAATTTAGAGAAATAGTAGAAGCAATGTAATCTTCAATTGAGTTTATAAAATAGTCTCTTATTCTTTTTTTGATATTCGTGATTGTTGACACCAACTTGGTGCACATCGACTATTGTCACGAAACGTACCGTCTAACTCTACAAAATTTAGATGTCAATGAAACTCTTAAGAAATTAACTTTTAGGAAGTTGACCATCATAAATTGAACCGAGGGCTTATGTACTTCAAGGCCCTTTTGACTAATTTAGCCACATTGTTTGATACAATATTCTAAATAATAAGTCATCCAATTTTACTTGCTTTGTAGATACGCAAATTTAGCTCTAGCCAAATAAACAAAACATTTTACCAAAGAGCGCCAAATAAACAAGAACATTTTACCAAATATATATTAAAGAAATGTTTTAGAATTGTTGAGATTTATGGGATATTTGGGAGAATGAGAATAAAAATGATGGACAAAATGAGAATTAGAGAGAGAATAGAGAGGATAATGAATATTTATATTTGGAATGAAGAGGGAATGTAGAGAGAATAAATATGAGTAATTATGTGTGTTTGGAGTGAAATTATAATTACGAGAAAAAATAATGAGCATGATATGAGTAAAAAATTGTTAGATGAAGAATATTAAATAGGGGTAAAGTGATTATGAATAGAGATGTCTACCGGGCGGGGCGGAGTCGGGAAATAGCTTCCCAGTCCCCGCTACCATAATCATTTCATATCCCCACGAAATTCATCGTTTTTTTTTTTTTTTTGCGGGGATCGGAGTTACGCGAGAATTCGTGAGGAATGGGTTCCGATAAAAGAAATTTTTCGTTCAATTTTTTTCTTTTTTTAATTGTAATCTTAAATAATTGATTTTTTTTTATAAAATATCTATAAATCTCAATTATATTATTTAAAAACTGTTTATTTGAATATATCAACAAATATTTATTTTATCTAAAAAATAAAGTAATTAAAAGAGATAATAATTTTTAATTAAAAAAATGTTGTAAACGGGATCGGGGATGTGGAATACATTCCTCGTCCCCATTTTTACCACAAGGATTTTTTTTTACTTATGTGGCTCTATTCCTCGCGAGAAAATGGACATCTCTAATCATAGAGAGAATGATTATCGTGCCCAAACACTGAAATTATTCTCGAACTCCTCACTTACTATTTAAATTTATCCCGAATATAGGAAGTGTATGGGGGTAAAACTGAAAGAGTTGTTCATGTTCTTGAGACCCAAAAAAACAAACTATTTATTTTTTTATTGGATTGAAAATCTTATTAATTAGATAAAGAAAAATTGTCTATAAAGAAAAATGGTACACATCTTTTCCAAGAAAAATAAATGCTATACACATTCGAAATTGATTACCTACCTTTTTGAATTCCATCACCCATTTTTTTGTCCCCCCACCTCTATAATCCATAGTCTCGGTTTATTATTATTATTATTTGATTACTAGAAATCGTACGGTAGAAGAAAGTGAAAAATGGCAATAATTATTTAATTTTTAGTTGATTTTTTTAAAAAAAATTCAAGTGTTATGTCATATAATTTTATTTGAATGTTTATATTTTATCGGTCAAAATTTAAAAACGGTAAAAAGTATCTTCAAAAAATTTATTAATTTATTAATTTTGTTAATATTCATATACTTTAAGATAGATCCATGATAGGAAAGATAGAACACATTACATTATAAGAAATTTGAGTAAGAATGAACTTAAATTTCAAAAATTAAAAACAAAAAATTAAGACCCATCATATGATTTTTGTTTTTAGTTTTTGAAATTTAAGCCTATAGCAATTATCTTACTATATATATATATTTTTTCTTACTCAGATACATACTTCTCACCTATATTTGTAGAACCTAAACCTAAATTTTTTTTTTAAAAAAAAAATAGATTCCAAACGTTTATTTTTGTTTTTAAAAATTGGTTAGTATTCACGTACATCTTTCAGGGAGGTAGAACATATTATAGTAAATTTGACTTAAATTTCAAAAACCAAAAATAAAAAATTAATTAGTCACGGAGCCTATAAAATTATCACAGGGTCTAAAATTTGGTTATTCAACTTGAGAGGCAGCATTTTTGTGGTGAAATTAAAGGAGGCCGATTAGCCATTTTTTCGAGAAGAAATTGAGTGGAAATTGCTTCAAATGGACGGAAATAACAAACCTTGCTAGTGTGTTAATGGCAGACTGAAGAAGAAAGATATCAGATGAATATTTTTCGTGATTAGGGGCAGGGATTTTTCGATGAGGGTTGAAAAAAAGTGATGAAAATTACACTTTAATATGTAAATTAAGAAAATGACATTAATACATAATTATTTAAGAGTCTTGAGTTCCATCCCCTAAGAAGAGTCTGTGCAGAGGAGAAAAAGAAAAATAGAAAGAAAAAAAGGAAAGGATTAATCTCAAATGGAGATATGAATTATATAAAAAGATGGTTGAGTTTGGGCTCAGCTTACAATACACCTTAAATTTAAAAAATAAAACGGAGTTTAAAATGTAAATATGTGGAAGACTTGGGATAAATGTAATGGCTTATGTAAATTTGGTATTGATTTTGAAAATATAGTCAAGTCTTTGAGATTTTTATTAAATGTAAATGACAAAATTTAAACAATTATTGTGAGGTCTCTAAGTATTCTAAATTGTCTTATTGAAATCAATAATTGAATTTTTGATTCAACATTTATCTTCTTATGAGTGTAGTTGTATATAAAAAATAGAATCTTAATTTATGAGTGTAGTTGTATATATATATATATATAAAAAAAAAAAAAACCATTTTTATGAGTATGCAAAGATTAGACCAAATAATTTTTTATCAAAAAAAAAAAGAAGAAAAAAAAAGACCAAATAATTTAACTGTAAGAAGGTCTAAGTTAAAAAATTCTCCAAAAAAAGAAATCAAGTTAAAATAAATATACATAATTTGATACAAAATAGATTTAGACCATGAAAAAATGCTTAACTCCAATGATATCTTGTATTTTAGTAATGATTTTGAGTCTTCCTTCTTAATTTGTGATTTTATATAGATTTAAACTGTATTTTAAGTTTTACAACAATAAAAAATTTAAAATCATGATTTCATACATTGTTATTCTTGACACAAAACGTAAATAATGGGATAAGCTATTTGTCTCCACTAGCATTTTCAAACGTTTTCCAGAAATATATACATATTTCTAAGTATTCTAACTTGTCTTATTCAATTCAATAATGATTCAACATTTATCTTCTTATGAGTGTAGTTGTATATAAAAAATAGAATCTTGAAAATATAACTAAATCTAAAAATTACAACCATTTACAAGATTCCATAATTAAAATATATTTATATGTATCTAATATGTCTCTACTTGTATTGTTCACCTTAAATTGAATCATTTATCTAACCGAAAAGTTTTGGTCAATTGTTTGGTTGTATAACAGTTTAATTTTTTCTTCAACTTGTATTTAAAAAAAAAATCATTTATCTAAATCGCATACGCACTTTTTTTTTTTTTTTAATACAAATAGTAATTTCAAACTTCGGACTTCGGACCCTTCTATAAATTCTAAAAGTGTTGACCAAAACAAATAATTATAAAGAGTACATACGCTGATGGTTTGAAATAGTAGCACCCTATTCAATATGATATACATTTATATTGGTCAATTAATTTAATACATGATTGGACAGAAAATTGATATATGAATCCCACTACGATGACACGTTTAAATTAACTGAGTCTTAACATTATAAGCCAAATTTTGGTTATTGGAATTCCATATTAATTTTCTTTTGGTTTAAACACTATTTATTAAAGTTTTTATAAAATTGTTTGATAATTACTTGTAAGCCTTTTTCTTTTCTTCTTTTACGAGATTCGAGGATTCAATGAATATATGTGCTCAACGACATCAATATTTACTCCATGACTCTTTATAATATGGAAAAATTGGTTGTATTATTGCAGCATATCAAAAGGAGATCAATTTTTTTTTTAGATTACATCAATGGGAGGTGGAGAGACTCGAACTCATGACCTCATCAGTGGAGGTACACTAATGCCACTAAACAACTGCTCATGTTAGCTCAAAAGAAGATCATTACATAAATATATATAACCTAAGACAAAATATTCTAAAACAATCAAAACTAAATATATTTTAATGGCTTGATTACTAACATTAATCTTACTCATTTTCAATAAGAGATCATGATTCGAATCTCCACCCAATTATTGATGAGTTCATTTAAAAACATATTATTGAAGAATTCATTAAGAAAAAAAAAACATAAATTAAGAAAATGGTTACACTTTCTAGGCTTCTATAATATTTTTCTATTTTCATCCGGTTAATTTTAAAGTTATTTATGTTTTTGTTTATTTTCTTGAATAAGTTGGCGTCGATTTGGAAAGGTCGATGCAGTCAGAGGAGGAGCTAGTGAATAAAGAAAATTTTTACAAAGGTCTTTACAAGTTGCTAACGTGGAAATGTCTAGTTTCTCAATGAGTTCGATATTTTTTCCAACTACCTTGGTGGAGTCATATACCTCAGTGGAGCTTATGATGAACGAATTACTCCATAAGTCTTTTCAAAATTCAATCTTGGAAGGGTTGATAATAGCTTTTAGATCTCTTTTCTTGAAGTTTTATTACTTCTTATCTTGAAGCTTTTTAGTCTCTTTTAGATCTCTTTAATTTCTATTTAAAAAAATAGAAATTAAATAATTATTCGATTTCATGTGGTTTGGTAAAGTCTACCCTTAAATATCAGATAGGATGATCATCTATCTTAAAATTAATTGGTGATGAGAGAAATATTTAACCTAACTTATAAATTATTCGGAGGGTCTCCTTACTTTTCGCTGTGTGATCCTTAACATGTCTCCTCGAGATGATGCAACTTTTTGGTTCAACAATCTTGAATACATATTTTGATTTAATGGTCTCTTATACTATATTAAATGGCATATGGGCATACATCACAAAATCAATGTCAACACTATCGAATATTAAATAATATAAATATTTAACCTTTAAATTGAATCTTATAAATATATTTAATAGAACCCCTAGAATCTCGTTAGTCACCATCATAAATTGAATTTATCAACTCTTGCATTTGACCATGATTCAACACTCATTTAAGGGAACACCTTGTTAGTTTTTGGACTAATTAAGTTTAAGTCCCAAAAAGTGAGCAATAATTTAATCATTTCAAAAATATTGTACAAAAGTTTCACTTTTTGTTCTTCAACTCATTAAATTGCTAAAACATATACCACAAATTCCACATTACAAACTCATGAATTGTATTTCAAATCAAACATGCATGTGACAGAGAATCTAGAAATAATGATCACCTTAATTTTATATTAAATACAATACACATATTTAATAAACATCGATTAAAATAGATCAGATTCAGACCCTCTTCGGATTTTAAGAACACGAAAGCTGGAATCGATTGAAAATCAGTTAGTTGAGTGATGAATTAAATAGCAAAACAGTGGAAATTCAAATACTAAGAAACAAACATAAAAATGTGAATCCTTAAACAGCAGACATGTTAATGAAAGGGTCATTAAATGAGAAGAAACAAGAAGACCAAACCATATATTATAATAATTGGTGTGGTGTGGTGTGGTGGATGTACCTTAAACAACCAAATGGTCCATCCTTTCTATTCAATTAGTGGGTGTGCAAATTTAAGTACATGAATCATGTGCCCTTATTTTTCATATATCCATTTCCTAATAATTTTTTGCCTCTTTAACTTTGCTTTTTTGTTTCCCTTTAAGTTTGAAAAGATTCTTTTTGTACAGAAAGTTTGCTGTCTATCATTATGAAAAAATGTCTATTTCTTTACTGAGTTTCATAAATAATAACTAATTTGGGTGGGTGTTGTATTTTTTTTTTTTTTTTTTTTTTTTATAGTTGAGTATAAGTTGGGGAGAGAGATTACAAATATCGATTTTGGGAATCGAACCCATAATCGTAGAGTGAAAATAAATTAACACCAAACCAGATAATCAATCGTGTCACCGACCCATTATAATATAGTATCTAATGAATGTGTAAAAGGAAAAACTTTTTGCTATGATATTGGTTTAAGATTTAGGCAAGGATTTAAAATTTTAATATGACATCAGAGAGGTCATAATATTCTCATATATATCTCAATGATCTAAACATAAGTGGCAAAAGCTAAAGATGATAACTTGTGAATTTATTAGAGATTAATTCGAAGTTGCAATTTTATGGTCAACAATAAATATTTATTATAGTAAAATTCATTTTGATCATAACTTATGAGGTTACACATGAACGTTGGTGAGGTTTTACTCACAATTTTTATGTAGTCTTTATATTAGTACATTTGATCTTTAGGACAAATGTATTATATTTAACCAAGGGAATATAATATAAATAGTTATTCTTAATTTAGATATAATTGGTAGGTGGCCACTATAGGGATAGAACACCATCACCTTATGCACCACAAAGCACCCTTTGGTCAATTGAGCCACCCATAATAATTATACTGTTTAGATATAATTATACAATTTGGTGCCCACATTTGTCAATTGATTCATATCAATTTTAAAACATCATATATATATATATATATATATATATATATATAGATAAATATAAATATATTATGAGCAATATTTGGTCCTTTAACTAGTAAAAACTCAAATTATCACAACTAGAAATTTGGAAATTTGTGACGAGAGAATCGCTGACGGTCAAATGACAGTTTGTAAAAGATACTATATATAATGGCAAAAATAGTTGTCACAAAACATGGAATAGCTGACGGCATATTTAATGTTGTTGAGAAAAAATTTTAAATTCCCCCCAAATTCGTTTTGGGGAAGCATTTTTGAAGTCGCCGACGACAACTTGACACCGTCACAAAATGTACCAATAGCCGACGGCATTTCGTTTTCTGCAAAAATAAAAAATAAAAAAGTAAAAAACCCCAACCCCCACTTACTCACACCCTCGTCACCACCCAACCCGATCGCCACTGCGGCCACGTCCGCTTGCCGCCATCGACGCTCGTCTGCAGCCATTGATGCCTGTCAGCCGCTGTCCAACCTTTTTCGCCGCCGCCAACTCCCTCGGCCATTTTGAGGCTTTTTTTTTTTTTTTTTCAAATGTACTTTTGTAACAACCCGCTAAAATCCCTCTAACTAATAAGGGTATTTTCTTTTCTTTTTATTAATTATTTTAGTTGGTTAATGCAAAGCTGGCTGAGTCGTGAAGTCAAAAGCCTAATTTTGGGGAGTTGGGTTAGTTTGTTACAACTCTTTGAGATTTTGTTTCATCCATAGTGGGATTCAATTGCCACCTCAAGCCTAAATCGCGTCCAACCTTCAGAGATCAAGCATCCAGACGTTTCACCTTTCTTTTCCTTTCCCAAATCCACCAAATTTCATAGCATTCCTGGGATCGTGGTTCTTCATTAATTGGCATCCCGGGGCCGTAGAATTTCGCTTTCGGATCGAATTAGGGGTTTCGTGCCCGAAAGTTTCTTAATTGTTAGATGGAAGCCTTACTGAGTTTATGAACTCACCCTTTTCCTTTTCTTCTGTGGCATGTCCACAGGTACCCACGTAATGTACCGGGGTGGCTGACTGATGCTGGTTTGATCATGGGATAGGACTAGATGATAGATTCAATTCCGCAAATAACGTTGTTTAAAACTAGGGAGTTCTAGTTTTTATTTAATTCTTGTTGAACTTGTTGTTATTTAAAGGGGTGCCCCGTCCATCTGTGTTTCGTTTTAAAACTCTGTTGCAAACTTTTGAAAAAAGAAATAAAGATGTTTGAGGTGGTTTAATTTAATATTTGATTCGTGTTCCGTTTTAGAGTGGTTGCTCAGTAAAAACCTATGTTTAGACCTCTATTTTGGGTCGGGTCTTTACAGTTGGTATCAGAGCTAGAGTCATAGATTCTGTAGACTGACTCACAATGTGAGTCGTTGGGTCCCATGATCATCGACAGTCAATCGTCACCAGGTAATATGGGGGTAGAGGCCTTTTAGGCATGTTAACTAATGCTTATCATTAGGGATTGAAGCCTTTATGCAACGTTTTACTTTGGACTCATCACTCAGAGTCATACTGAGACTGAGTTTCTTTTCTTGCAGACTTCGAAAATATCTGAGCGAGTAACTAGAAGTTCAACTAGTGCGGGAGGTCGAGGAAGATGCCGTAGAGGGGGCCGAGGGAATCAAATGCCTCCTCTGGGACCTAAAAGAACCAGATCCGCCAATGTCCCTAATCCAGCCGGCGTTGGGACTGCATCAACTGTTCCAGGTTTAACAGTGGAAGTCCTGGCAGCAATACAAGAAATGATCCAGGGATCCGTTCAAGGCTCTATGCAAGGCATCCTGCAGGCCTTGGCTCAGGCAGCTCCCCCACCACCAGCTCATGAGGTCAGCTCCACGTCGGTGGAACCCCTCTCGAGGGCCAATGCCGCTACCAGGCGACTGCGTCGCAAAGTATGAATGAGACTACAAGTGAAGTAGCAAAGAAGCAACCTGAGCTTAGCGAAGGCAAGAGCGTCTCTAAGAACGGACAAATCATCAAGGATCTGATGAAGTTCAACCCAAAGGAGTTTTATGGGACGGCTGAAAGTTCTTTAGCCGCAGACGATTGGTTATCAGACATGGAGTCGGTCTTTCTTCACATGGAGTGTCTGGAAAGGAAAAAAGTGCATTATTATGGGATCCAGGGACAAAAAGGAGAACGCCCGATGAAGGTGGTACACGCATGAGACAAAAAGGAGAGCGCCCGATGAACCATCATCTACCTGGGGCGATTTCAAAGTACTGTTTTATGAGAAATACTTCACTGAGTCTGATAGACAGCAAAAGATTGCTCAGTTCACCACCATTAAACAGGGAACTGATTCAGTAGAAAGATACGAGTTCCGTTTTGATGAGCTCACGTTGCAGAGGAATTACTGACCACTGAGAAACAGAGGATTAGATACTTCGCTAACGGGCTGCATGATGGGATCCAGGGAGACGTCTTCGCTCACAAACCTACTACTTATAGGGATTATGTCGAGTTAAATTACCTTCGTCTACAGAGAGCCAAGGAATCAAGAGGAAATTTGAGCCAAACAGGTCATCAGGACATGGGGGATCAAGGCAGAGATACGATTATGATAGAAACCATAGTAGACAGCCAGAGCAGGGCCATCAGAAATAAGAACAGCGTGATTACGGGTCTGAACGACGCCATCAAATGCCAGAACAGCAGAACTCGAAAGAGTGCATGGCATGCGGCAAGAAACATATAGGCCGGTGCGATTCAGGAATCAGGGTTTGTTACAAGTGTGGTAAGGAAGGCCACTTTGCTAGAAACTGCTCTTCAGCCGGAGTTACAGAAAAAGTAGGAGTTTCCGTGCCAACAAGAACACCAACGGCTAGGTTGGCACAACAAGAGGTCGAGTTTTTTGCAACGACCCGAAAGGAGGCTGAAACTTCAGCTAATGCGGTCACAAGTACACTATATCTCCTTGGCCATCTTGTTTATATTTTATTTGATTCTGGTTCTACGCATTCCTTCATTTCTGCATGCTTTGTGTTATCTGCTGGTGTTGAGTTGGAACCGTTAGGGTTCGAGTTAGTGGTAGCCACTCCAGCCGGAGTGAGCATGACAGCTTGTGAAAGGGTTAAAGCCTGCAAGCTAGTCATAGCAGGTCAATCCTTAGACATTACACTCCTAGTCTTGCCTATGAGTGATTTTGATGTGATGATTGGTATGGACTGTTTGTCCGAAAATCATGCCGTGATCGATTGTCGCCGAAAAGAGATCGTTTTTAACCCCCCATCAAAGTCGAGCTTCAAGTTCAGGGGGCAAAGGTCCAGGGAATGCCCCAAGATGGTTTCAGCATTGAAGGCGAAGAATCTACTATCGAGAGAAGCTTGGGGTTTCTTGGCGTCTGTTTCAGGAGACCAAAGCTCAGAGACGTTCGTTGAGGTCGTGCCAATAGTTGGTGAATTCGCGGACGTGTTTCCAGACAAACTGCCCGGTTTGCCGCCGCCCAAGACAGCCGATTTTTGTATCGAATTAGAACCCGAGACAATCCTTATCTCAATAGCACCATACAGAATGGCCCCGGCCGAATTGAAAGAATTAAAAGTGCAACTGCAAGAGCTGATTGATAGTAGATTTATTAGACCAAGCGTGTCGCCTTGGGGAGCCCCGGAGTTGCTCGTTAAAAAGAAGGACGGATCAATGAGGCTATACATCGATTACCGCGAGCTGAATAAAGTGACAATGAAAAACAAGTACCCTTTGCCCAGAATAGACGATTTGTTCGACCAACTGCAGGGGCCTTCGGTGTTCTCGAAGATAGATTTGCGATCCGGTTACCATCAGCTGAGAATCCGAGAGCAAGATATTCCTAAGACTGCCTTCAGATCTAGATACAGAAACTACGAGTTTGTGGTAATGTCATTTGGACTGACAAACGCACCTGCATCATTCATGGACATGATGGATAGAGTATTCAAGGAGTTTCTGGACAAGTTCGTTATTGTATTTATCGATGACATCTTAATTTACTCAAAGACCAAGGCAGAGCACGAAGAACATCTAATAAAGGTTTTGTCAGCACTCAGAGATAACCAATTATTTGCTAAGTTCTCCAAGTGTGAGTTTTGGCTCGGTAAGGTTGCCTTCTTGGGCCACGTCGTTTCCAGCAAGGGAATCTCGGTGGACCCTGCCAAGATTGAGGCGGTAAGTAATTGGAAAAGCCCGACCTTCGTAGCAGAAGTGCGAAGTTTTCTGGGTTTGGCAGGTTATTACAGACGTTTCGTGGAAGGCTTTTCTAAAATAGCAGGGCCTATGACGCAGTTAACAAAGAAGGGACAACCTTTCGTGTGGACCGAGCGGTGCCAAGACAGTTTCGACGAATTGAAAAGACGTCTGACCGAAGCACCAGTTTTGGCAGTCCCGGAGGGGACAGGTGATTTCGTGGTTTACAGTGACGCGTCGAAGTTCAGACTCGGTTGTGTTTTAATGCAAAAAGGGAAGGTTATTGCTTATGCTTCTAGACAACTTAAGGATTATAAGCAAAACTATCCGACTCACGACATGGAGTTGGCAGCAGTGGTGTTTGCATTAAAGATTTGGAGGCATTACTTGTACGGGGAGAAAATAAAGATTTTTACGGACCACTAGAACTTGAAGTATTTCTTCACTCAAAAGGAACTTAACATGAGACAACGTCGTTGGTTGGAGTTAGTAAAGGACTACGAGTGCGAGATACTTTACCACCCGGGAAAGGCCAATGTTGTAGTCGACGCCCTGAGTAGGAAGACGACGCATTCTGCGGCCTTGAAAATTTTGCCAGCACCTCTGCATCATGATTTTGACTGATATGAGATTGTGTTAGGCAGAGAAGCTACAGCACAGCTGACCCATTTAACAGTTCAGTCCCCACTGAGGCAGAGAATTATAGAAAGGTAGCATAATGACCAGGGATTGTTGGTTTTGTTTGCTAGAGCTTACGCTGATGAGGGAACTGATTGGTTGGTAGCTTCCGACGGGGGGTTGCTGTTCAGACAGCGGTTAATCGTTCCGGGTGATGCCGATATTAAGTTCGAATTGCTGAACGGGGCACACAGTTCTCCATTTTCTTGGCACCCAAGGGGTACTAAAATGTACCAGCATTTGAAACAGTGCTACTGGTTGAATAATATGAAGAGAGACATTGCGACCTTCGTTAGTAAGTGCTTGACCTGCCAGCAAGTAAAAGCACCAAGGGTGAAGCCAGCAGGGTTGCTGCAGCCATTGAGTATTCCAGAGTGGAAATGGAATGACATCTCCATGGATTTCATATCAGGACTTCCAAAGACACGGATAGAGTTTACGTCAGTTCTAGTAGTTGTGGATCGACTCACTAAGAGTGCACACTTCATTTCGGGCAAGCCAGACTTCTTAGTTGAAAAATGGGCGCAGTTGTATTTGGTAGAAATTGTGCAGTACCACAGGATTCCGGTGAGCATTGTTTCGGATAGGGACACTCGGTTTACTTCTCGTTTCTGGAAGAGTCTCCAGGAAGGCCTCGGTACCACTTGCAAGTTTAGCACCACCTTTCATCCTCAGACAGACAGTCAACCCAAGAGGGTAAACCAGATTTTGGAAGACATGTTGAGAGCATGCGTACTTGACTTTCAGGGAAGCTGGGATGGTTGGTTGTACCTGATGGAGTTTGCGTACAATAACATCTATCAGTCCCTATTGGGATGGCTCCGTTTGAGGCCTTGTATGGAAAGAGGTGTCGAACGCCCATTTTCTGGGAAGAAGTGGGTGAGAGAAAGTTGTTGGGTCCCGAACTTCTTTAACTGACCAATGATGCCATACAGAAAATTCGTGCAAGAATGTTAACAGCCCTGAGCCGGCAGAAGAGTTACGCCGACGTCCGTCGTCGAGACCTGGAGTTTGAAGTGGGGAATCATGTTTTCCTCAAAGTGTCTCCAATGAGAGGCGTGTTGAGATTTGGAAACAGAGGGAAGCTTAGTCCTCGATTTGTTGGCCCGTTCGAAATACTTGAAAGAATTGGCTCAATTGCTTACAGGTTAGCCTTGCTGCCATCTATGTCGGGGGTTCATAATGTTTTTCACGTCTCAATGCTCAGACAGTATGTGCAGGACCCTTCGCACATTTTAGATCACGAACCGTTGCTTTTAGACAAGGATTTGACCTTCGAGGAGGAACCCGTGGAAATTTTGAGTAAGGAAGTGAAGGTGTTAAGGAACCGAGAGATAAGCTTTGTAAAGGTTCTTTGGAAGGGTCACTCGGTGAGAGAGGCTACTTGGGAACGAGAGGAGGATATGCGCGCTCGTTACCCAGAGTTGTTTCTGCCTTAGTCGACTTCTGAGGACGGAAGCCTTCTAAGGGGGGAATATTGTAACAACCCGTGCAAAAATCCTCCAAGTTTTAAGATATTTTTCCTTTTCCTAAATGATTATTATTTTTGATTTAATGAGTCAATTAAGTTGAACAACCTAAAAACGGGGGGTTGTTATTCTATTGCAGGTTTTAGGAAGAATTAAATTAAAAGCAAATAAAAGATCTTTTACGGTTGAGTGCCACATCACACCCCCTTTTGCTCTGAATCACTGATTTTCGTTGAATTCGACAAACCCCTCTGGATCTATACCAAATTCATTCCAAATCTCAGATCTTCCTTTCCCCAATTCGTATTTTTCATCTCATTGCTTCCCGGGTCCAAATTGGCGACAATCAGGGCAACATTTGGGGTTCTTTTGGCGAAAAATCGGGAACCGGATATCCCTAAGTGGCACACAAATCGAGATTCGAGTTGGAAAAAGGTTAGTTTTGTTTTAGTGTTCATATATGCGGAATTGGATTTAAAATTGGATTAAAAATTGAGTTCGTTTGGCAAAAACAGGAGAAAATTGGAGGTTTTGGCGTTTTCTGCACGTTGGGACCGAGCCTGAGGAGTTGCGCCAGACCTAGCTCCGAACCTAGCTCCAAGCCGCGCAAAATCGCAAGATCTGTCCGAGCCGAGGTCCGAAGCACGCGCGCGCGCCGATCCAACCAAACCTAGTCCCGAGCCATGTGTCCGTCCCAAGCCTCGCACGGAAGCGATGCGAGTCGCAGATCCTGCCGAGCCTAACACCAAAGCTGCTGCGCCGTTGGATCCGCCGAACCTAGCTAGTGCATCCCGAGCCTGAGGAGTGCGCCCGAGCCTGCCGACGCGCCAATCCGAGCCTATGACCTTGCCGAGCCTAGCACGCGTCCGCCGAGCTGCCTTTGACCGTTGACCCACGCGTTGTTTCACGTGCCGCCACCGTAGTTCCACGCGCCGCCGCCATTGACCGTTGACCAAAAAATCCAGAAACTCCAATTTGGGTAATTTCGACGTCCTGAGCCCATTTTTTGCAGTCTAAGGTGCTAGATCTGACCCAGTTGTGTGTTTTAGGTCGTGGAAGTCGGCGAAGGTTTAGGAAAGGCTCTCTCTCTCATCCAAGTTGTTGACTTTATGAGATTTCGGCCAAGTTAAGGGAATTATATGCACAATTAATATGTATTAATGCTGAGCATGTTAGAAATACTTTGTGTATACCTTGGTGGTTGCTTGATATGTGTTGTAGTACACAGTTAGTTATATTCCTGTTCTGCATGTTGTTAGGGGTTCGCCCAAACAATGTTAGGGGTTCGCCCAACTGATATGAGGGGCTCGCCCAAATGATATGAGGGGTTCGCCCAATTGACACGAGGGGTTCACCCAATCATTACGAGGGGTTCGCCCATTTACTATACAAGGGTTTTAGTGCCCAAATGATTGTTTGTGGGGTCTTATGCCCAAATGTTCTGTTAGTTGTTAGTAGGGATGCTTACTGAGTTTATGACTCACCCATTTTTCCCTCTGTGGTGTGTCCGCAGGTACCCACGTGATGTACCGGGGTGGCTGACTGACGCTGATCGATCATGGGATAAGATTAGTTGGTTCTTAGGATGATAGGTTCAATTCCGCGAATAATGTCATTCAAACTAGGGAGTTCTAGTTTTATTATAATTTTGTTAAACGTTCCTGTTTTTCTAAGGGGTGCCCCGACTGTTGTTCTATATTTAAAAACTCCGTTTGCAATTCATTTGAAATAAGAATAAAGTGATGAGGTAGTCAATGCTAGTGTTAACTCGTGTTTTCTTTGAAATGGTTGCTCGGTAAAGACTTAGGTTTAGACCCCTGTTTCAGGTCGGGTCTTTACACCTTACGTTTGTATGCAATTGTTACCTTTTTTCAAAATAAAAAAGCAATTGTTACCACTGTACTAATTTATAATTAATAATATAATCAAGCATAAAAACTCAATAAATTGTAATGTAAAGAGTTTTTCAATGTATAACATGTCTATCTCTCTCTCTATATCTTGTTGGGAATAAACACTATATCTATAGGATCAATTTTCCCTCTCTTGTGTTCCTAATGAAAAATCTGCAAGCCCATATATGGTAGATAAATCAAGCACAATACACAACTATTTGAACGTGGAAAAACCTCGTCAAGACGGGGAGAAAAAAACCACGAACCGAAGTCAAACTTTCACTATAATCAATAATTAGCTACAATAAGTTCTCCCTAGTTAGAACTAGAGGCATACAACAGATAACAACTCAAGATAAACTATCTCGGCAACTAACGATGCTAAACCAAAGAGAAACAAATAGAAAAGTCTCACAAATTGTGAAAATGAAAGACCACTAGAATCTAGATGTAGAAGCCTCTAAAACCAGATCCCACCATTCATATTGAAGACCCTTGTGTCACGAACACGCTGTCATTATTTCAGCTCGATCCAACTGTTGGTTAACTTGGAAACGCTGAAACACTAAAGCTGACCATAATTTTCATTTCTCTCTATTTTTCTCTCTCTTTGTCTGTAACACCCTATTACTTTTAAATATATTAAGGTGTTTTTATTTTGTTTTGTTTTATTTTTGTTAATAATAATAAATAAATATTGGTGTTGAAGTTAAATTGATTAAGTAAATTCTTGCAAACAAGAATGAATTGGATTAATCTAATGAGTATATTTAATTACTTTATTTAAATTGAAACCCCTTTGGTATTATTTGATGTTCTATTTCATATACTATTTTGGTTAGTAATAAATTGAAACTTATTTTACCCTAGGAATTTAATAACTAAAAATGGTAAAAATTGTTTAAATAAATAATTGTTAAAAATAAAAATAAAATAAAAACCCATATTTTTCTCTTTCTTTTTGCCCAGCCGCCAACCCCACCCCTCTCTCTCTCTCTCTCTCTCTCTCTCCCTTCCAATAACGCAGCCAACCCTCCCAGCGCCTCCAACCCACTGTGCAACCTCCCCAGCATCGTCGACAGCTCTGACCAACACCACCGCTGCTCTGCAGCTGTGCCGCCACCGTCGCTCCGCAGCTGTGCCGCCACCGCCGCCGTGTTTCTCCGTCCAGCCTCCACCGCCGCGAAGCCGCCCAAGCCTTGCCGTTTCTCTCTCTCTCTCTCTCTCTCTCTCTCTCTCGTGGGAGCTTGGTTCTTTCCGGTGAAGCTCCGAACAAGCTCCTTATACCTCAAATCTTCGTCATCTTTCATTGAGTAAGCTGTTTCTTCCTTTCAAAGCTTCATTTTCGGCCTTTAATGGAGTTTTCCGGCGAGTTTCATGAAACCCCATCTTAGATCTACTTCTTGTTTCGTAGTTTCCGGGAGCTAGAGGTGTCCGTTTGCAAATCCGAGACCTGTTCCGTGACCGTAGTGACGAGACAAAGAAAACAAGGTAAGGTTTGTTAGGTTTCATGGCGAAGCGCCACCGCCGACCGGCCAGCCGGTGACGCGTTTCCGGACAGCTTCTTCCTCTTGTTCTCGTGGTTCTAACCTTGTTTGTGGTTTGTTTAGATCGTCCCTAACGAACTCTTGGTGTTGCTTCTTGTTTAGGTGCTTTTGGGTTTCACCGTTCTTTCTCCGTTTAGCTCGTGGTGCTTCGGTCGAGACGTCAGGAAGGTAAGGAGATCCATTATGATCCAGGTTTGTGGCTTTTAAGCGTTTACTTAGGAATAAGTTAGAAAGTATGGAAAATTGAAGGTTTAGTGACTCGTGCATGTCGTTGTGATTGAAAGCCTATGTGATTAATTCGTATCCCCGTGAATCGTGCTTTGCTCGTTTATATGTTGACGGAGTACATGCCTGTTGTGTTCGAATAACTGGATCACTTAGGGTTGCGCATGTAGTTATGTTTGGATTACCCATAATGTGTTAGTTAGTTCATAAAGTTATGTGCATGTCTGGTTGTTGTTTGATCCATCTTTGAATGCCTGTATTCATGCTGTTATGACTATATGTTCGGTTCCTCTGTTTTGCTGCTTAGAGGTTCGCTTGTATCATGTTATTATCTTGATACTCAATTTTGGATCAGCGTTAGAATCACTAGGTCAGTTATTGTATTAACCACCTAGATGAGCAGATAGCTCACTCCCTATAAGACTCGTGATGCATGATGATGTTCGTGTTGTTAATATGAATCGCTAGCGCCCCTTAGGAACCGAGCGAGCATAAGGATCCTCTTTGCTTCGAGACACGTGGTTGGGCAGCATTACCCTTTGGGTTGACTATATGTATCCGACCTCGGTGGTCGGATCCCGACCACAAGTCACATTGCTTGTGGAATAACGAGTTTCTTGGTTGTTGAGCACATGCCTAGATTAGATCATGTGTGACTCTAGGGCTAACTACCTCTACTGTTATACATGTGGGGTCCCATATGCTCCGTGCATATTCCCACTTGTTCATCATCCCAGTATGAGAGATGGTGGGCAGCTCGTCTGCATTGACCCGTATACTTACTGGAAGAGGCCATTGGGACAGATGAAGGCGTAGAGGAATGCCTATCGGTGAGCCTGCATGCACTATGGGATGTTGACTGCAGGCAGTCGATCCCGCATGTTATGGATGTCTATGTGTGCCCCGAGCCTGAGGTTTAGGGACCCTGCATTTTTCCTTAACTCGTCGCTCTTCCTGACAGGGTCAGATGACTAATCGGTATTGTGTATGCCCTTAGTGACACGACTAGAATGTCGATGTCTTGCCCGAGATTTAGGCTGTGTTTGGGCCCCATTATGTAGACGTCGAGTTGGTTGTAATAACTG
>JBBMEF010022252.1:0-17968 GCA_037832685.1 Sicyos baderoa | reverse complement strand
TAGTGTTTGATAGAATCTATCAAAAAAAAGTTGCTATATTTGCAATATTTTAAAAAAGTTGCTATAATTCTAATGCAGAGTAGGAAAATTGCTATACAGCGCAAATTCCCTTATATATATATATATATTCGAGAGAGAAGATTCAAACCCTTAATTAAGAGATAATACAAGATGTCAATAGAATTATACTAGTTGGTCAGAGATCATAATTTTTAATCTCCTCCACTCTAATTAAAATAGATTATAAATTTAAGTCTCTCTTCTCAACTAAAATTTTTAAATAAAATAAATAGATATTTTTAGTCCATATGTGTTATAATATTATCATACCCAATAGGCTCTAGGTTAAAATTAGTTTCATGTATATTATTTAATGTTTAGGTTAGTAATGGAGTGCTAATATATCATCTATCTCCATCTTCTCAATTTCATTAATATTACATTATCTCAATCTTCTTCGATAACTTTCACCTTTTTATTGCTCAAATCATCTCACTAGGTTTGATGTATCGTTTTTATTTGGTTCTTATGTTTCAAAATCAAAAAAATTTATTACACATTTAAAAAATACTTAATCTTAGTCATTGTCCTTTTAATAATGTTTTTTTTTTCATATTCTTGACTGTCCGAGTTAGCTTTTGCATACCTCGACTAATGTCACGGGACATACCACCTGACCTTACAACATTTGGATGCCAAAGAAATCTGTAAGAAATTAATTTATAAGTAGATGGTCACTTGAATAACAAGACTCTCTTTAATTAATTAAGTCATTTCATAATGGTTTTTTAATAAAGTTCATTTTTTGTCATTTAAAAGAAATTGTTAATTACTTAATGCAATATTGAGTAAGATGATGATTAAATTATTTTTAAAATTTAATATTTTGAAAAAAAATATTATTTTCATATAGACGTGAATAAACTTTTTTTTTTAAATGTGTATAAAATAAATTATAAAAAGACAAAAGAGAAGGTATTTTTCTGTAAAATAAATGGCTACTAGCACTTACAGCAACGAATTATCCTTCCCACAAATGACATCATAAAAGGGTGGGCTGTCCAACACTCCTTTTTGCAAAATTTCCTGACATTTCCTTCCTTTTACACTTACCAACATTTTCTTTTGACTTGCACTTCAAGAATTATAGGTAGTTTCTTTTTCTTTTTCTTTTTTTCATTTTATTTATTATTTATTATTCATTCATTTTTTTTAAAGAATTAAAAGTGAAAGTTTATTTGACATATTTAACTAGAATATAGATGGATGATTATTAATTACTCATTGAAAATTTACATTCAAACCATCGTTTACTAATTAATCATATTTTTTACTTTAAATAATAACTTTATCATTTCTAATAATTAAATTATATTCATTTATTTATAACTATTTGAATCATTTCTAACCACTTATTTCTAATCATTCCTTTTAAATTAATCAAAATAACTCATTTTTAATAATTTCTTTTTTAACAATTCAAATTAATTACTTATTTTAAATCTACATTCAAACAAAATTTTGGCTATAATTCCTTTATACAAAAAACTACATCAAAATTTTTTTTTTATTACAATTCTCAATTTTTAACTATTTAAAATAATCCTTCATTATAACTTTTTAAGCTAAATCCTACTTAAGTTCATCCCATTACGTATTTAAGATTTTTGCCATTTTAAAACTTCAAAAGATAATAATAAATTTACAGCCATATTCATTTACAAATTCAAATATATTTGAGAGATTTCAAACCTCTAAAAATATAGAGATTACAAAAAAGAAAGAGTTTATTACATTCATTTCTTTCATTTTCTACCTAAACCTTTGGATTGTAAGAATTAGACCTCCTAATTTGAAACCCTCCCCTCCATTTTATCCTTTTGGGCATGTTTGGGATGGGGAAAGTGTTGGGTTAGAATGGATTGGGTTTCATCCCATGTTTATCCCATAGATTTCCATAAGTCTACCAAATTCCTACCCAACTCTATGCGTGGGGCCACGTTTATATTTAAATATTAAAAAATTATTAAATATCTATTTTTTATTTAAATAAAAACTTCAACAATTCTCTTACTATCACATCAAACATAACTTTATTATTAAAAAACTATTAAATATTCATTTTTTATTTAAATAAAAACTTCAACAATTTTCTTACTATCACATCAAACATAACTTTATTATTAAAAAAACTATTAAATATCCATTTTTTTATTTAAATAAAAACTTCAATCATTCTCTTTCAATCATATTAAACATAACTTTATTATCACTTATCTTTTCTTTCATTCCCTCCAAACATAAATTTATTCTCACTTATTTTCTCTTCCTTTCCCATTCCAACCCAATCCAACTTATTCCTTCAAAGCCAAACATATCTTTTAAGTTCCACCCAATGATTGTCAATACCCACCATGAGAAAATAATGTTTCCTTTATTTTAATTAAAGTTGTTAGGTAGTGTATGACTTTATGCTACCTAAAAACAAAATCCTTTATTTAGTTTTTTTAGAAGAAATCCCTTATTTTGTTAAGGGATTAATTTACTATTATATTTGAAATTTGCTGAGTCTCTATGAAGTAATACTTAGGCCATTTTTGATTTATGAAATGGAAAATATTTGTTTGGAATCTTTATTTCAACTTAATGTTTGGTTTTATGTTTTGTGGATTTTAAATTAGGATTTTAAATTATTCCAAACACAATATATTTTATGGTTTTGTAATTCTATTGGTCCCACTAATGATTTTTATTTTTTTCTTATTCTCTTTCTTTTTTCACATATTTTATTTATTTCATAAAATTATGTAGTTATTAATATTATTATAATAATTTATTATTAATATTGACATCAAACGGTCTTTCAATTTTGTAAATATTATTACTTTTAAATAAATGAGTGGAAAATTCTTTAAAAAGAAGAACGATGAACAAACGCTTTTTCCTTGAATTTGTTTATATAATAATTATTATTTTAAATTTACAATTTTATCATAGGTTACAATATTAGTTATTTTTATAACTTAATTTATTTTTTATTTATATATTTTGATTTATCATTTACACTAATTTTTTTTTTCTTGCTCGAATAATTGAGAAATATATTTATAGGTGATTTATTTGTTCTTTAGTTTCTATGGAAAATTCGTATTATACACCATATTTAATTTGTTGATTAAGTTTAAAATATATTAAACAAGTGAAAATTGACTTCATGATTTTTCATAACAAATCTTTTATTATTATTAGGGAATTTTGACTGTATAGCAATTTTTGACCCAGTTTATAATTATAGTAACTTTTAAAAATAAGGGGTTTTTGCAAAATTAGACCAAATTGATAAAATATTTACGACACTAGTCAAATTTGAAAATTTTAGCAACCATAGTCAAATATACGGTATAAAGTAATATTTTTTATACTGAATAACTAATACATAATACAGTATGAAGAATATTATTTATAACCTTTAGTTATTCAGAAGTATTACTAAGGAAAATTATATTGGATAGTCCAATTTTACCAAATAATTACAGATCTAGGCAAATTTGAAAATATTTAGCATCCCTATCAAATATACAATATAAATAATACTCTTTATATTGTATTATCATGTATTAGTTATTCAGGATAAAAAGTATTATTTTATACCGTATATTTGACTATGATTGCTAAATTTTTCAAATTTACCTAGTGTTGTAAATATTTTATTAATTTGGTCTAATTTTGCAAAAACCCCTAATACTAATAACAATGACAATAATCTCCTTAAAAAACAATAACATTGATATTAATTATAATAATCATAATATAAGTTAATAGTAACTTTGACTATTGAAATAAATAATTAAGGAGTCGTTCACTTCGTGATAATTCAATATTCTCATGAGTTGACATCTCGATTACCACGTTCTTTTGCATGAATGGAAAAAAAATCCAGACATTCTGGGATGCCTAACTTCCTAGGATGCTCATTTAACCATCATTTGGATGCACTCATGCATTATGGGTTTTTATGATGCTCATGTAGATAGCATACTTGAATCCCACTTTTGCCTTTAGTAATTTTTTAAAAAACCAAATTTTATATTTATATCAACTTTTTTCTATATTTTGGGTATAGTTTGTACCTTAAAAATAATAATATATATTTTTTCTAGTATATAATTATTATGCATTAATAACTAAGCATACATAATTAATTATATTTATATTTTACATCTTATTTTAAATGCATTAAGTTCATTAATATTTTGATTATTTTTAATAAAATTTTAAAATACATGAATTTTTGTTATAGGTTTTAAATATAATTATTCTCACTTTCTATATTTAGAAAAAATTTATTTGTTCAATTAATAAATGAATTTTAATTTTTTATAGGTAAACTTATTTTAAAATATAATATTCAAATTAATAAAAAAAATACGATTTTTAGATTTTAATTATATAAATTAATGTTTTAATTAAGTTAGGAGAACATTTAAGACATTTCGTGAACAATACTTATAAAATAAATATAATTTTTTAAATACCCATAAAAATATTACTACAAAAGAAATATGATGATGTAAGAATGCCAGACATCTGAAATTTCGGACATCAAAAAATTCTAGTTATCGTGATTACTAAACGACCCCCAAAAATTTTATAATAAAATTCATAAATTATCAATGAATATTATTTATAATAGTTTATTAAGATTCCATTTCGGTGTTTCAATATAACAAAGCAAACATTCAAACTAGCAAACCAAATATCATAATTATAGATTTTTGAAAAATCATGATATTTGGATCGTGAAGAATTCAAATTTTAAATAATTTAAATTTTAACATTCAAACCAAACAAGAACTTACGGTTTTCCTTTAATACAACAGAATATTAAAGGATTCAAATCATAAATATAATGATTTTTTTAATATTTGTTGGTACCATAAATATAATGATTTTTAAAATATTTTTTTGGGGTCCGTTGAATTAAGCTCATATTAACAATTAATATTAAGAGTTTAGTATTTCTAGGATACTTATTTAGCAAATGTAGATACATACAACGTGTATCCGAGTATATCTCGGTGCACACTAAATTAATTAAAAAATATATATGAAAATTTTCTTTAAGAAAACCATATGGAAAATTTGAATATAGGATAAAACTAATTATCTTTTAACTTTAATGGCGGTTGTGTAATAATTTTTTTATTTTTTTAAGTTCAACAAACAGGTTAAGAATCAAACTTACCACCTAGATATACATTTATTTTGTTAGCATATATCCTCTTCAACTTTTAAAGTGTGTAACCATGTAATATAACTATTTTTGAATTGTATTATTTTATGTTACTTGGTTGTTATTAAGTGATATTTTATTTATTTTATTGACTTCATATTACTTTCAGATATCTTTTTAAACATTTTTTTTAAATGAAAAATATTCATTAATAATAATAATAATAATAATAGTAATAAGACATATAAACCCACTCCCGCCAAATGTGAAGCAATTAAAAACAAAAATAAAACCATGATACTACTTTGATTTCGGTCCACAACTCCGACCAAGATCGACCAAAACTTAGAGAGCTGAACAATAACGAAGTTCTTAGAGGATCAATAACACCATCTGAGTTAACATTAATATATATAAGAATGAAAAATCCCAATATAAAGGACAAACTCAATAATTTCAACTCTACAACCGTTAGAGATGTCTATTTTGCCCGTGGGGCTGGGACCCCACGGGGACCCGCCTCGAATGGGGCGGTGAATCCCCGTTTAGGCGGTGAATGGGGGAGTGGGTGGGGATGAAAAAATCCCCGCAACGTAAACGGGGACGGGGAATGTATTCCCCATCCCCGTTTCCCCGATCCCCGCCCCGTTTACATTTTTTTTTATTTTAAGAATATAATTTTTCCCACTTTTTACTAATTTAATATTTAGTTAGAGTACTTTTTTGTATAAATATTTATTGGAATGCATATTTATTTACAATAATTAGTTATTTAATTGAAATTAATGTATATTTTTTTATGAAAAATTAACTATTTGAAAATTTTATAAAAAAAATTAGAAAAATTAAGATTAGAAAAAAAAATAATTAAAATAAAACGATGAATTTTTCAACCGCGGGGAACCCGATCCCCACCAATTCCCCGCGTGAATCCCGTCCCCATCCCCGCGAAAAAAAACGATGAATTTCGCGAGGATGGAGAATGATTTTAGTGGCGGGGATGGGGACGGAGAGGGCATTCCCCGGCCCCGCCTCCGCCCCGCGGACATCTTTAGTTGTAAACCAATTCAATATCAGTATCCAGAGTTCGAATAAGATATACTGGCGTTTTTAGGAATTGGGAATCTCTGATAACGAAATGCGCCACCGCAATAAACATGTAAATATGCTCAGAAACTGGCGGCGGCGGCGGGTTTGGCTAACGTCGGTAGAAACGTTGTTTCAGAAAAGACGAGCCGCTGCCAACTATGCTTGGCCAGTTCTTTATTTTTACTCTAATACTTTTTTTTTTTTTTTAAGCCATTTTTACTCTATACTTACTTGAGCATACAATCATTTACTTTTTTATATATAAATTTTCTTTTTCTTTTTCTTATTTCTGTTTCTTCTTTTAATCTTTTATTTATCTTTTTCACCTAATAAGTAGTATTTTTTATTTTATTTTTAAAGTAATGTTTATAAATCTATAATTCCTAATTTACATATTTTTTTAGGGAAAATTGCTAATTTATAAATTTGGGATCCAATTTTAACTTGATTTGTTTCAAAAATAAACAATTTTACTTTTGAAATTATAATAATGTTCGCTTTTAATTTTGATTGTTTTTTTAGTTTACTTTTATATTTATTTGTATTAAAAAATTTAAATTTAATTAAAAACTAAAATAATCACTTCATCAATACATTAAAATTTTAAAATAATTTAATCATCATTTTAGTTTACATTACTTTATGTGACTAAGAATTTTGTATTCGTTTCGACAGATGAGCGCAATGAAAATCCATGGAAGGTTGTCATCGAAGTATTCCTAGTTGTGAATTATTGAATAAGCTCTGTAATTCTGAGATTGCAATAACAAAAGAGAAAAAAAAAATGAAAGAGAAAGAAAGGTCAAAATGGAGGATATGAAAGAAATGAATTTTTTTATTGTTATTTTTTTACCACTCTTCTAAATTTAACTGGTTGAATTTTTTTTACTGAAGCTTTTTGCAATGTTTGAGGACCAAAATATAAAGCCAAACAATGAATTTTTTTAAAAAGCCTCATCATTATCTCCAAAGAGACAACAATAATCCTCAAGAAAAAAAAACACAAAAAAAACAAAACCTTTACTCCCAATCTCAAGAACAAAACAAAGTGGAAAAAAAAAAAAAAAAAAAAAAAAACAGAAATAAAGCAGTAAAAAAGGAGATAAAAGTAAGAAAATGGGAGTGTGTGGTTTTGATTGAAATTGTTGGTTAGGAATTAGATTTGGAGTTTTTTTTGTTGTTTCAAAAAAATAAGTAATGTAGAATTATGGGCACTTTTTTTTTTTTTTTTTTTGAAATAATAATTATGGGCACATAATTGTCCTTTAAAGCTAAACTCTGTTTGTTGTAGGGCTCTGCCACATGCCCTAAACCCTACAATTTCCCATCCCTTTCAAAGGGTCCTTTCACCCATCCTCCCCCATTTCTTTCATGGTTAGATATTTCATTCAAAAGGTAGAATTAATTATAAGCATAAGACATTAGGGCAAGAACAAATAATACAATTGTATGAAAATATATATTTAAAAAAAATGATGATTTGATTAAGGAAAGAGAAATAATAAATTATAGATGTGACACATTATTATCTATGGTTTTAGCTTTTCAATGGGAAATGGGAATCTGATTCCTTATGGCATGATCAATGTGAGAAGATATGTGTTGTTCCCTTTCAAGAGAAGGGACCGTGTGTGAAGATAAGACACTTTTAGAAGCTTATGGAGAAGCATCGCCATAATTAAAAATGGTAAGAACAACTAGCTAATTAATTTATGTTTTCTCAACTAGAAATTATTATTGATTCGAATCATTAACCTTTAAATATTACTTTTGAACTTTAAAAAAAAATGTTAACAACAAATATTAAAATTAATATACCATATACTTAAAAGTAACATTCAACCGATCACGATTTTTTTTTTTTTTAAAAGTTAAATAAAGGTTATTTTTTAATCCCTTAAAATAATCACTCATTTCTAACAATATCCAAACAAACTATTATCTTCAATTCCTCTATACAAAATATCATCAAAACAAGCTATTAACGGCAACTTCTCTACAAATAACTATGTCTAAATGAGTTATTACTAAAAACTCAAAATTTTTAATCACTCAAAATAACCTCTATAATCACTCAAAACATTCTCTAGAGTTCCACATCCAAACATCTTCTAGAGGAAAATGAATCCATTGAAAGAAAATCCAAGAAATTTATACCTGAACTCTTTGATTCTTATTTGAAAATGTTTCTCCAAGTATTCATAAATGGAGGCTGCTTCACAATCAAGTAGACTTTATATCTACCCTTATGGAGGACTGGGCACACCATTACATGCCTACAATGGAGCCATTTCAAAGATTTTCTCCATTGCTTTCAAGTAAGAAGATACCAACAGCATGAAACAGTTGTACAATTATAAAGTTATTTATATTACAATTTTAAGTCCAAAACAAATAGCAGTCGCTCATGAAATTTCCTAAGATAAGCTTACATAGATTAGCAAAGCCGAACTTCGAAAACCTGGGGAAGAACAGATCGAAAAACGGAATGAATCATAGGCCAAGAGATAACTCATATGATGAAGAGTGTTAAGTAATATAGACACTTACAAATGTATGTACCGCTGAATCATATGGAAGCTGACTGCAAGTCCTTTTGACTCCCACTTTTCGCCTCTACGAAGTAGTCCTGAAGAGGAATCATCGAAACCGAGCTCGTTTTCAGGCTCTTTATGGCTTCAGCAGTTGCCAATGCTCCAGCAACCGTTGTTATTATAGGAACTTTGTAAGCAAGAGCCATTCTTCTCAAATGTCGCCCATCGATCTGATCAAGATCATCACCAGAACTAGTGATTACCATCAACTGAATCTGCCCATTTGCAAGAATGTCACCAGCATGAGGCCGCCCCTCGTGCAGCTTCAGCACGCGCTCGACAGGAAGGCCTTCTAATTCAAGAACATGGGCTGTTCCAGAAGTTGCAGTGATGCTGAATCCGAGGTCTAAAAACGCCTTGGCTATTTTGGAAAGCTGGGGCTTTGTCAAGTCATTTAAACTGAGGAACAGACTCCCAGAAAGTGGTAACTTATTTCCTGCAGCAATTTGAGCTTTCGCAAATGCAGTAGGAAACTGGTAATCAATACCCATAACCTCACCCGTGCTTCTCATCTCAGGACCCAGCAGCACATCGCTTCCTTGGAACTTCTCGAACGGAAGGACAGCTTCCTTCACGGACACGTGTTTGGGGATCACCTCTTTGGTGAAGCCAAGATCATATAGCGACTTCCCAGACATAACAAGGGAAGCATACTTAGCCAGTGGGTGCCCAATGGCTTTTGATACAAATGGCACTGTACGAGAAGCACGTGGATTTGCCTCGAGTAAAAAAACCTCCCCGGACAATGTGATTGCATACTGACAGTTCATAAGCCCACAGACATTTAGCCTCTTTGCCAATTTTGTTGTCCAATTCCGAATAGTTTCGAGGCAAGACGACGGAATTGTTTTCGTTGGGAGTGAACAAGCAGAGTCACCCGAATGGACACCAGCCAACTCAATATGCTCCATAATCCCACCAATTGTCACATTCCCATGTGAATCAGCTAATGCATCAATATCAATTTCAATCGCATCAGATAGATATTTGTCGACTAATACGGGACGTTCTGGATCAACCTCCACAGCAGTTTCAAGGTAAGTCACTAGTTTTTCGTCATTGTATACAATTTCCATTGCCCGGCCACCTAGAACGTAAGAAGGTCGGACAACAACAGGGTATCCTATATCCTTAGCAATGGAGAGAGCATCAGCATCACTCTTGGCAATGCCCCCTCTTGGTTGTTCTATCTTCAACTCCTTAAGGATTGCATTGAACCTTTCTCTGTCTTCAGCCGCATCTATGGAATCTGGAGATGTACCCCATATCCGAACGTATCCATCACCACTGGCACATTTAAGCTTGTGCTCGTCTAAATACCGCTGTATAGGGAGGGCCAATTTCAATGGTGTTTGACCTCCAAATTGTACAATGATTCCATCTGGACGCTCCAATTCAATGATGTTAAAAACATCTTCAACTGTCAAAGGTTCAAAGTACAATCGATCACTTGTATCATAATCTGTTGACACTGTTTCAGGATTTGAGTTCATCATGATTGTCTCGTAGCCCGCATCCTACAAAAAAAGTTACATGAAAATTTAAAGGTACAATCTAGGATTGTGAATATCCATTCAACATCCATTGTACATTATATAACTATGATTTGCGGAATAGTGCACTTACAGTGGTCATAAAAATAACCTAATAATATAAAATTGCATCAGGATCGAATCAAGTCAATCTGTCATACTAGATTAATAATGGCCAGTAACGTTAACATGAGGCTATACTGAAAAATAATGCGATAAGATAAGCTTCATACACTACCAGTTAATTCATGGGCACGTTTCAATTAATTTTTAAAAAAAAAATGAAATACGAACCTGCAAAGCGAATGAAGTATGGCAGCAACAATAGTCAAATTCAATACCCTGACCAATACGGTTAGGACCACCACCCAATATCAAAACCTTTTTCTTTTGAGTTGGAGCCGATTCACATTCAAAATCATAAGAAGAATACATATAAGGTGTATTCGCCTCAAATTCTGCAGCACACGTATCCACCCGCTTATAAGATGGGAGGACACCCAAAGATATACGCTTAGAGCGCACCTCCTGGTCCGTTGATTTAGTGGCAAATGCTATCTGCTTATCACTGAAACCTCTCCTTTTCACTTCATAGAAGTCTTCCTTAGTCAGATTAGATAAGCTTTGAGCCAAGAGGTATTGCTCCACATCAACCAACTCCTTTAGCTGAGTAAGGAACCACTTATCAATGTAACTCAACTCATGAATATCGTCTATTTTCATTCCCTTCTTCATTGCAGCGTACACAGCATGAATGCGATCTGGGTTAGGAACTCGGAGGCTGTACTTCAATTGTTCCCAATCCCAATCAAGCTGTTTAATGGGTTCACAACCCCATCCAGAGTATCCACATTCCAATGATCTTACAGCTTTTTGAAAGGATTCTTGGAAAGTGCGGCCAAGGGCCATTGCTTCACCAACTGATTTCATCTGAGTTGTCAATATTGGTTGAGAACCTGGGAACTTTTCAAAAGCAAATCTAGGAATCTGCAAGAAAACATGTAGAAACAACTTATAGGGCAATTTTGTGTTTCCTATCAAAAAAAAACAACAACTTATAGGGCGAAGAGAGGTAAGAATGTGGCGAATAGGCTTGGGGAGAAAGCAAGGGCGTAAGTAATGAAGATCAAAAGATGAATAAAGAATCAACTGTCATCAAGTAAGCTAACAGGTAGGTATGGTTAATCATAGACATATCTTCTTCTTTTTTTTAAAAGCCATATACATCGTATTCATATCAAACTTCCTTCAACGAATATAAGAATTATAGCAAGGACAACATGTGTCTATAGATCACAAAGTTGTTAGCCTATAAGTGTATAATAGAATATTTAAAGAAGATTGGTTAACATACACAAGGAAGAATATGCATATTCAAAATCTCATTTAAACTATACTCAATATTTATTACTTCTTAAGAAGTATATGCTCTGGTTCAAAAAAAAAAAAAGAGAAGCATATGCTCAATTTTTATATGTAGTACAACTTTGGATTTTTTTTTTTTTTTTTTTTTTTTATAGCCTAGAATCGAAGCTTCACTCCGCTACATATCTGAAGGCACCCATGACCATCTAAGGCCCAAACCGGGAGCGAACAAGAGGACAACTTTGGATATTTATAAACCAAAAAACTATCATATTTTTTAAAACAAAAACTCTGTTACTCTCAGTTGATTATTCAAGGAAAAATATCAACTAATTGTCTTTATAAAACTAAGCAGGAGTTTGGATTGGACTTTGGATAAAGTTGAAGCTTTAAAGGAATCACAGGTTACAACCAATAACCATCAATATAAAATGTTCCGCATATATCATTTAATCCACGGGCCAAAATCCCAGTAATTTCCTTTCCAAAACCACTCAAAAGATAACAATATAAATCATAAGTGAGAAAACCTGCCTTTGTAACCACGTAATCAATTGAAGGCTCGAAACTAGCAGGCGTTTTCTTTGTAATGTCATTCGGAATCTGATCCAATGAATAACCAACCGACAATTTTGCAGCCATCTTCGCTATGGGAAAACCAGTAGCCTTGGAAGCCAGAGCAGAGGACCTCGAAACTCTCGGGTTCATTTCAATCACCATCACCTCACCATCAGCTGGATTAACAGCAAACTGCACATTTGAACCACCACACTCAACACCAATTTCCCTAATGATAGCAATGGAATAATCCCTGAGTCTCTGATACTCCTTATCAGTCAAAGTTTGAGCAGGTGCCACAGTTATTGAATCCCCTGTATGAACTCCCATTGGATCAATATTCTCAATGGAGCAAATGATGACCACATTGTCAGCAAGATCCCTCATGACCTCAAGCTCATACTCCTTCCAACCCAACAAGGATTTCTCCACCAGAACCTGAGCCGTCAAGCTCGCAGCTAACCCCGTCTTACAAATCGACTCGAATTCCTCCCTATTGTAAGCAATCCCACCTCCAGTACCCCCCAATGTAAAAGCTGGCCTAATGATCAAAGGGAACTCTCCAATCTCACTAGCAATTTCAACACATTCCTCAAGCGTATTCGCAATCCCCGACGGCGGCGTCTTAATCCCAATGTTCTTCATTGCCTGTTTAAACAACTCCCTATCCTCAGCCTTCTTAATTGCATCAAGCTTAGCTCCAATCAACTCAATCCCATATTTCTCAAGCGCGCCCCTCTCTGCCAATGCAACAGCCAAGTTCAACGCAGTCTGCCCGCCCATAGTCGGCAAGAGAGCATCCGGCCGCTCCTTCTCGAGCACTTTCTCGACGAGCTCCGGCGTCATCGGAGTAACATACGTTCTATCAGCCAAATCCGGGTCCGTCATGATCGTAGCCGGATTGGAATTAATCAACACAACCTCATATCCCTCTTCTTTCAAGGCCTTGCAAGCTTGAGTACCAGAGTAATCAAACTCACACGCTTGCCCAATCACAATCGGCCCGGCACCAAGAATCATAATCTTCTTCAAATCAGTCCTCTTCCCAATCCTCCCTCCTCCGACCACCTTCTCCTCATTCTTCTCGCATCGAACCAAACCGTTTCCGTTTCGGAACCGAAACGGAGAAACCCGGTGCTGCAGCCATGGCTGAATCTTGAGCAAATCCGATCCGATTCTGGTGGAGTAAGAGAAACACCTCGCATGGCTGAGATTGGAGAAGCGCGTATTGTAAGAACCACGAGCGGGAGAAGTTCGACGCAAAATGGAGTTGGCGGTGAGAGATTGAGAGGGGATCAAACAGTAGCCCATTTCTCAGCCCTAGTCTGAGTGAAGAACGGAAGCGTTTACAAGTATGTGCGAGAAATGAAGGCTGGAAGATTTGATTTGGAAGCTTTTTGGAGGTTTGAAAATGGCGGAGATTTTCGACTGAACTGCAACTCGGAGTGTGTGTTGGTGAAGAAGAAGACGAAGAAGGTTTAGAAGATCATTTTAAGAGAGTTTTGAATATTAGGGTTTCTAATGCTGTGACACGTGCCGGTTTTTATGCCCATTTCGCTTTCACTCACTTTTTTTTTATATATATATTTTTTATTTAACTCGATAATTATCACCGAACAATTAAAGCAATATATGATTAAGATCAATCATACTAGAGGCTACTATTGCAAATCAAACCAGTGACCATTATGTTAAACTCGTTTATCATCGAACAAAAAACCAATATATGACTTGGATCAAACTCTCATATATATATATATATATATGAGAGTTTGATCCAAGTCATATAAAAATAACATTGTATGATAAGAATTAAAGGGGTTGTTTGTTTGGCATAGTAAGATTTAATTTTATGATTTATCAACTTCTCTTTGAAAACCTACATCCAAACTAATTTTTACTAAATAATATTTATTTTTATTTTTAAAAATAATTCTCATTTCTAACATTTATTTTTAATCATTTATTTTTTAACTACTAAAAATAATTAATCATTTTAAATTTACATCTAAAGGTTTGATTCTAATTCTTCTACGCAAAAATTAGAGAGGAACAAATTTTTAACAATAACTTTTAATTTTTAACTCTTCAATATAACTCCTACAATTAAAGTCTACCGAAATATGTCAAACAAACCGCTCTGACGAAAGAACATGAGGTAAACAGTGATGACTTATGTTTTTTTTTTTTTTTGAGGATTCGCACTGGTATAATAGCTTATTATAGGATTAATTAACTATCTAGTGTGCAAGACAAATGATTAGAGCAATGAAGAATACAATATCCCGAAGATGAACATATTTTATAATACTCTAACCCTTTAAAATTAAATAAACTCATTTGAAACGTATTGAAATCATCAATTGGATGGCGACATAAAGAGAAATATATATATATATATATATATATATGAGAATTTTAGTTTGTTGACTATAAATATATATATATATATATATTTGAAAATTTGGAGCAAATTTTTTACTCTACATTAGAATTATAGCAACTTTTTAAAAATATTGTAAATATAACAACTTTTTTTTATAGATTCTATCAAACACTATTGATGGAGTCTATCAAACACTATTGATGGAGTCTATAAATCTGATTTTGTTATATTTGCAAATATTTTCATTATTTTGCTATTTATGCTTTTTTTTTTTTTTTTTTTGCCTTATTGTAATATACATGCAAATTTTCCTATATATATATATTTATTTTTTTTTAATTTAACAATAATTAAGAGTGGAAGGATTTGAAAGTGTAATTTTAAATTACAAGGCATATAAGATATCATTGAAGCTGATTGATTTTGGTGAAAAGATTTTTATATCATTTAGAACCAAATATTGTTGTGTTGAGCAATGCCATGTCTTCTCTAAATATAGATTTTGATAGTAAATTAGAATATTAAATAAGCATCCGATAACCTCTATCATTCCAAACGCAAAACTACAAAAGAAAGTGATAATCGACAGAACTTATAGAATTAAAAATATATCTTGATTTTTCCTTGTTTTTTTTTTTAATTATTATTTTTAATACAGCTTGATAGTATGGACCACTGTCCCATTAACAAACAAAAAAAGAAAAAAAGTAATGTATTCATTCAATAAAAAAAAGTATTTGATAGATACAACATTTCTTGTGTCACTATATAGTCTGTACCTCATGAATATACATTATATGAGAGAAGAAAAAAAAAGTGAGATATAAAGATGAGAAATGTAAAGATTATTTGTGGAAAATGGAGGGGAATACTACACAAATGTGAAGTGTCACGCTATTTTATTAAAAATCGAACTCATGACCTCTTGGTCATTGTGCATATATTAATATCGTTGTGCAACTGTTCATATTGACTTTTGAAGATTAAATCTACGGTATTACTAATAACTCTCTATTCTATTAGTAAAATTCATGTTTGAAAAGCTATAAATCAAAAAATAATAATAAATTCGTTGTGTGAAACAAAAATCATGTTTTGAAACTCTCTCTCTATATATATAGATACATATAAAAACAAACATGACTTAATTTTGAAATTCTAAAAATTCAAATATTTTCTCAAGAGACGAAACTATAGGAAAATATGATGAAAATAAGTTTAATTTTAAAAAATAAGAATAAAAATAAAATTATTTTCTTTTTAAAATTCAAATCGAAAGAGGAATCACTCCTTACAATACCAAATTCTTATCAAATAAGTTTTTGGCTTTTAAAAACTAAACCAATATAATATTACTTCACACAAACACACATATATTTATTTATCTATTGTGATATCTATTTTTACATATATTTTTAAAATGGTAGTCTAAGTCATTTGGTTTTAATTGGTTTTTGAAAATGAAGTTTCTAAATAAGAATTTTCGTCATTTGTTATAAACATTTTACCAATGTTTAAAAAAAAAAACTAAACCAGTTTTAAGAAATTGAAAAATTAATTCTACACCAAAAAGGCTTAATGGTCTGCTAATTTCATTATTTAGTGATTACAATATAACATCACGATCACAAGTTCAATACTAAAATTTGGTATGTAGTGTTTCATTTATCACCGATTAATTTTGAGATTTCTAATCGATCTATCTATTAATAGACAAAAAGAATAGTTTGGTATATATATTTGAATGGTATTAGTGATTTGAGTCCAACTCCATTATTTATAATTGATTGATCTTCATTTAGAAAGATGGTGATAAATGGAGGCCACCAATTGGTTCACTTTCCTTTTGTGTCATGTCCTGTTCTATTGATATATATTTCTGAATTGTCCTTTACCACTTATATTGGGGAGTGAGTCCCACTTCATTCAAAGATTGTGTTGATTTGATCTTCTAAATGGATGAAAGTCATAGAAAAAGAACTGAACCCTAAATTGAACATCATATTGCCTAATTTAATTTCTCTTGAACTTTTTTAGCAAAAAAATTGTACATGAAAAAAGAAATGGATATAAAATGGTCTCTTTAATATTTTTTTTTAGGTGGGTGATTCAAATATGTAACATCTTGGTTATACAAGTTATTACCGGACTTCTCTTATGTTTGACAATTTTTTTTTTTTTTTTTTTTTTTTTTTTTTTTTTTTTTTTTTTTGGTATAAATCATTACTTCTAATCGTAACTATATGCATAACCAATCAAGCTTTGAATTGATGACGGAATGTGTATAATTTCTAACATACATATTAAGGATTTCAACTTATTATCAAAAATGAAAGAATCGAAAAATTTAAATGAAATTTATAGAATCTAAATCAAACATTTAATATCATTTTTACCGACCAACTAGAGAATTCTCTCTATTGAATCCCTTCATTTCACCGAGTAGTCGATGACGCGATTGATTATCTAGTTGATGTTAATTCATTTTCTTTCCACGATCATGGTTCAATCCCTGAAATCGGTATTTGTAATTCACTCCCCCCAACTTGTACTAAAAAAAAAAAAAAACCTTCAATTCCAAATATGGTCTATTATATTTGTCATTCAATATTTAATAACTCAAAAGCCAACAAATATGTTCTTAAACCTAGTTTCAATTTATCATTGGGCCGACTTAACCCAATAAATCATAGGGAAATCATACAAAATGTCTAGAATATGGAAAATATTTAATTATTTGTCCATCTTATTTTTAACTTTAACTAAATGTCTAATTGCATATTTGTAGGAGAGAGAGACATTTTTCATCCCAATTATACCCTTGTCATATTTAGTTTATTTTAATAAATACAAAAAATCTAAATTTCAAATCCGTCGTTTGGAGGATACACCATGATTTTAGGGGAAATACCTAATTTAGGGTATTTATTAAAAAACCAAAAGCCAAAAAACAAAAAACAAACCAGTAGAATGAGCCGCCAACGATAACCTCCATCAACATTATATAGTGAATAAGCAACCTGAGATTGAAAAAACAAAAACGAATCATATGGACCAGAATCTTCTCCGGAGAAGATGGAGTCGTGTATTCGAATTTCAAGACGGTGTGTATTTATGTTGTTCACAGATTACGATATCTCAAATTATAGATTCTATTTCGGAAGTGATCGGGCATGATGAAACGTCGAAGATTTTCTGGCTTAGCTCTTTA
>JBBMEF010022232.1:0-17981 GCA_037832685.1 Sicyos baderoa | reverse complement strand
ATGAAATAGCTGGATATATCCATTTCATACACAAAAAAATATCCAAGATATTTTTAATATTCACATTTATATCCAACAAACCCACCATTGAAATGGATCGTTAATTTCTAAAATAGAAAGAAAAACTCACTATCAAGAGATAAAAGTACACAAGTTCAAAGCACAAAATAATGTAGTAGGCACTATTCATTTATTTCATTTTTTTGATAATCGTGTCTATTCGAACTAATTTGACAAATATCTTATTTGACCCTATTTTTGGTGGCTACTCAAAATAATGTCACATTAGGAGATATCTTGACCTTATCAATTTAGATGTTAAATAAGTATGTAAAAAATTATTTCTTAAGCATGTGTCCATTATAGATTGAATCCAACCATCCTTTTTAGTTTTCTAAGACCCTCGTGATTAACATTTATGACAATCTATAATGTAGGAGGCATTAATTATTGTAACCTTTGTTATTCAATTAACATGTAAACCTATTAAGAAAATTCTCTTGAAAACTACCATGAATGTAGCTATTGAGAGGTAGAGAACAAGATTTACCAAATCCACCACAAAATCTTTTAATGGAATTCAAGATCAACTCAACAACCAAACAAGTGACCCACACCTCCAAATTTCTTGTGGACTAAAATCCTCAAAAAGGTTCACCAAAATGAGTTGCGCTGGCTTGGAGACGAATCCAAAGCAATTTGATAAGCTTTTAGGCGGCAGTGTAAGACCCAAATACCCTAAACACACTTTCAAATGCTTTTTCCCTTTGCAAAATAACAACTTACAATTGGTCAAATTCATTGTGTCCATTCATCCATTGGGTTTGGCCTTTTCCTCTTTGGAACTTTCTTCATGAAATCAACCCTTTTCCTTAGAACATTCTGTGTTTTCCTTTCTTTAATTCATTGCCCTTCAACCTACAATTTCTTCATCAAATTATTTGCTTCATCCAATGAGCTTTTGGGGTGTCATGTTTATTTAGTCTTTGTACTTTGGACACAATGTCTTTTTGGGAAGTTTTCAAAGTAGTCTTTATTTTGTGCGGGTTGAATTATGTTAAATTACCAATCAATTTAAAAGTTTAAGTTAATGAATTGTGGTTTAGAAATTTTGAGGATGTCTTGAAATCGAATTCAAAATAGAAATAAAAAGACTCGAAAGAGTTTTAATATTGAATCTCTTAATATGATACAATGTTAAATTATCATTCAACTTAAAAGAAGTTTTGATGAATTGAGTTAAATTTAATAATATCAACATATATTTGAATGAGCTGCAGTTTTATATTTAAATTTTGAGTTTATATTTCATTTGATACGTGTCCTCACGTTTTGCTTATTTTTCTACTCAAAGACTTATTAATTAATTAATGGTACAAAGATTAAGAGGTGTTTCGAGCAAGAAAATCAAATTACTGATTGAGATATCATTTTATGATAAAAATGACAATCCTACCCGAATTTCCATATTAATATGATATTATCCATACATTTTTATGATTTTACTTTTGGTTTCACTTAAAATGCTTCATACCAATGGAGATGTTGTCATCATTTATATACTCATAATTGTTTCCTTATTTAAGCAATGTGGGACACCTTTTTTTGTAACCCAAAAATATTCTCCTCGAATAAAAGCTCCATCGAATCTCTCCCTAGGTTCATCTTTTGTGTTCGCACCTGAGGATTCAACCCTCATCAAACAAAGACCGAGTCACTCGTCATATAGTCAATTTGGCTGAGAGATAATCATACCAACTCCTCTTCCCCTAATAGTATACTACTTCTGATAAAATCGATTTCTCCCAAGACTATTATTATCTGACTAAGTTCTCTTATAAGAGTACACAACTAGTCTAGTTCATATCCAGACTAAACTCCTCTTCTCTTAAGAGTACATTGCAAACTTTGTTCTGATACTAATTAAAAAGGATGATAGCTTAACTCGGATCTATAGATTAGTATGATATTACTTTTGGCATACACTCTCATAGCTTTACTTTTGGTTTCGACCAAAAGATGCTGTACTAAAATGAAGATGGATGTTATCATTTATAAGTATTTGGATAAAAAGTTGTGGAGAAGTTAGTAGACAAATTATAATAATAGTTCATTTGAATGTGGTGATTTGTAGAAGAGTTATAATAATAGCTCGTATATGAATTATGTGATTGTTTGTAGAACATTTTTGTTATTCATGAATGGTGTGATATTTATTATTATTTTTTTTCAATAAAAGATAATATCTTTTCATTTGTTTATTAGGTTAAATCTCAAATATTATATATATACTTTTTTATATATATTTTTTTCTTTTCAATTTGCATTTTTTCCTTTCTAAATTTAAGTTTTTATTTTTATTTTTACAGCCATAATCGTTTTTCTATGATATAAATCTTATTTTATATTTTAAAGAATCACATCAAAACTTTACGGATTAAATGATAAATAGTAAATTAATGATGAATTAATGATATCATATAAGTTGAATATAGATAAATAAAGATTTAGAAATCTAAAAAGAAATTAGAAACAAAATAAAATAAACTATTAAACTGTTGCTAATTTGTAATTACGAAGTTTCTCAAAAAAAAAAAAAAAAAAAAAAAATTCTAATTACGAAATATATATTTAAAATATGATATTATGTGAATGACACAAAATTCCATTTAATTAATTTAAACTTAATAATATAAAGTAGATGAAAAAATATTAATAAAATTTTTAACACAAAAAACAAAAATTATCTTGAAATTCCAGTTAATTTAAAATTATGAAATATATTTTTAATATTAAATTTATTATGAAACTATCGTTTTTAAATTGAAAAATAAAAATATATTTAAAATATTTTACTATATAAATAAAAACAATTTTCAATTAAATTAGTTGAAAATAAAAGTAGATAAAAATATAAATAAAAAACAAATAAAAAATTGAATTGATAATGAAAATACTACTTATTTAAAATTACAAAAAATAGTTTGGAAGATATGATATCAAGTAAAATAGAATAAAGTCCTTAAGGGTGACACAATAGTTGAAAATTTGAGCTTTGGAAATAAGCTCGTTTTAGGTTCGAGACTCATTTGTGACATTACAATAAACATCCCTAGGCCAGGCATGAAGACATCGAAGGAGTATGACTCACTTGTGACATTACAATAAACGTCCCTAGGCTAAGCATGGAGACATCGAAGAAGTATGTCAGAGGTGAGTTTCGAACTTGAGACCTTAAAGAGAGCATATCTTCAAAACCCAAGCCTTCAACCACTCTGCCACCCCTTGGGGACACTTGTGACATTTCTTTCATTGTTTCCCAATGCTTGACTTAGAGAAGGGTGTAGTTACCCTTTTTCCACCAAATCCTACAATCAAATAGTTGACAACTTTATTTATATTTTAATATTTTTTTTTTTATCTCAAATACAAATAATCATATTCACGTGTATAATGATACTTATGTTAATTTTTTTTATCTGTATTGTCATTTGTTTATAACTATTCTTTATGTTTTAAGTCATACCTAAATAAACAGTGACCATTCAAAACTCAAAATTAGACCTGAACCAGGCATCAAACTTTGAAAATCAGTCAAAGAAGAAACTCAAAACTCAAAATTAAAATTGAAGCAGGAAACTTAACCTTATTTATTTGTTGTTTACCTTGGATTCTAAATGGATGAAAAAGAAGCTGCAAAAATGACTATGAAACTGACAAAAAGCCTTGTAAACCGCAGCTTCAATTGGAGTTCAAATCACAGTCAATTATTATTCAAAGAGCTTCTTCAACTCAAAACATCTCAATCATATGTCAATTAATCGTTGAATCTATAATCATAATTTTATTTTTCTTTTTTGTTTTTCTTCTAGTCAATAAAGCATTCTTGGTTAATATAATATTTTATTATTCTTTAAACAAGCTCCGATACTATGTTAAATTATGTTAAACCACTAATCAATGTAAAAGTTTAAATTGATGAATAGGTTTGAACTCAAAACTTTTTACTATTAAAAGAAAAAAATTATCTGCTCACCATATTTTAAATAGTATTATGAGGTCTTAAGTTTTTCGATGTGAAATCCGGCCTATCAAAGATAAGAATAGGGACTATTTGAATCTTTTGACTTTTTTTTTCCTATTGAATCCTGACCTAGGAAAAACATGATAAAAAGCATAGATAACCATGTAGGTTATCAAACTAAATTAAGATAAAAAATATGTGCAATAACTTCAAGGCAAAATTCAATTCACTTTATACTGTCAAAAAAAAAAAAAAAAAAAAAAACAATTCACTTTATGGAAAAATTCAATTCACACTACTAAACTTTTGGATTGTACCAATTAAATTTCAATCGCTTCTTCCGTAAAAATCTTGTTTTATGTTTCTTGTTTTATTATTATAATTTTTTATTTTCTGTTTCTTGATATTTTTAAAATAAGAAATAAATATGTGTTTGTTAACCATTTTTGAAAAAAAAATAGAAACAAATATGTTTAAAAAACATTTCTTGTTTGTAGCACTTTTGTTTTCTTAAAAAATGTAACATACCTATGCGTGTATATATATTATTAAAAATTTGCATTTTCAAGATTAAATAAAAATTTATAAAAAAGACGAAAAAATCTTAACGTAAAATTAACAACAAAATTGTAATAAATATGAATTATAGATAAATTCAAATCAGATATAAATATGTACACCGAACATTTTGAAATTGTAAATGATTATCATAAAATTTAAAAATAAAATAAAACAATTATATATCAAATTGTTTTTATACCAATTAAAATAGTTTATAAATATAAAATTGAAATTTTTTTTTTTAATACAAGTTAGGTGAGGAGAATTGAACTGGTTTGCAAAATCGGTTGTAGATAAATTTTTTTAGTATTCCCCATTTTAATGGTAGCAACTTTTTAAAAATATTTCATACATAACAAGAAATAAAATATTCAACTTGATTGAAGTCTATAAATTTTTTTTTGTTAAGAGTCCGTTAATTTTGAGAATATCAATTTAACTTTATTAATCAATTTTCTTATATATTTGATTTTTTATAAAAAACTTAATTTTTTTTTTCCCTTTTTTCTACTCATGAAAAATCTTCTATAAAATCAGTACATATTCAAAATAATAATTTATAAATATAATTATAATTATTTATAGAAATTAGATTGAAAATTATTATATTTAATTTAAAATAACAAGCTTAAATCAAAATGAGTATAGTTATAAAAAAAAATCAAAAAAAAATATTATATAAAGAAATTAAAACCATAAATATTTTAAGTAAATAAAAAAGAATATAAGAATATTAATATGATGATTTTAGGATGTTAAATAATATATTTTAATAACGGGTGCGACCCGCCACCTAAGCTATTTAACGACATGTTTTAACACCGGCTATCTTATTAACATTAACGGCCAATGCCAGCCATTGTTAAGTGTTAAAGGCGGACATATGTGCCCCGCCACTTATTGATCTTCCGTGTTTTTTTATCTCTAATTTTTAGCCCTTCATCTATGTAAGAAATTATATAAATTATAGTAATGCATACTTGACATCATAGACCCTACCTTTAACAAAACTAGACCATGTAAGATAGTTGAATTTGACATCTTTATATATATATTGGTATTGTTTAGTCAGAATGCAACGGTCAATCTATATATCACTCGTGAATCTATGGTATATCTATCGAAATATAGATCAAGATTTGATTTTCTTTTAATTTTTTTTTCTAATCTTTATTTTATTTTGTATACTTTTATTTTTGGAGTTGATGTAGGTGGTTCATGATGGCTGCTAAAACAAAAAAAGAATCGGGTTTTAGATTTTTTTTTACGAAATACTTCTATTTCTAAAATTGATGTAAAATATTGTAAACTAAAGAAGATGAAAGACGATAGGAATTTTGTTTTGCGTAGATTGTGCATGAATTAAGATTCGGTAAATCATGTTTTTTTTTTTTTTTTGAAATTAGGTAAATGAGCCTGTAATAACTTGTTAAGTTATTGAGATTACAAATACCGATTTTAGGGATCAAAATAGTGACGATGATGTTAAACTGACTTAAAGCCAAATAATAAAATCATTGCTCTATTGACTCATTCGATAGCAAAATTGATATTTTAAGAAAATGAATCTGTTTAATAAAATAATATGTTACTTATCCGTTTAAAAAATTATTAATTAATAAAATAGGTAGTGGGTCCATTTACGTAACAATTTCTTCTCTCTCCCCCTCCTTTTTCAAATTAGCTTAATGCAAAATAATTTTGAGTAATCTAAGGGCATGTTTGGCTTTGAAAAGATGAATTGGGTTGGGTTGAATTGTGATGGGAAGGAAAGATAAGTGAAATAAGTTTATGTTGGGGGAATGAAAGAAAAGATAAAGTTATGTTTAATGAGATGAAAAGAAAATGGTTGAAGTTTTATTTTAATAAAAAAATGGATATTTAATAATTTTTTAATAATAAAGTTATGTTTGATGTGATGAAATGTGAATTGTTGAAGTTTTTATTTAAATAAAAAAATAAATATTGAGTAATTTTTTAATATTTTAATATTTAAATAAAAATGTGAGATCTACGCGTGGAGTTGGGTAGAAGTTGGATGGACTTATGGAAGTACATATGGCAACCATGGAATAAAAACCAAGCCAAGCCAACTCCACCATTTATCAATGGGGCAAACATGCCTAAGTGTCTAACTTTTATAAACTTATTTAGGGAAACTTTCAAAAAATAAATAAATAAATAAACTTATCCAGGGAATGTCTAGTTTGTTTTAAACTTTAAATAAATGTCTAAATAAAAAATTAGGTAGGAAAAAACTATCATGAGATAATCTAATTAGTTATGGAGGATCTTGTGTACATAAGCTGGCCCGGACAGTCACATACATAAAAAAAAAAAAAAATAATAATAATAATAATTAGATAGGAGAGATAGTAATTTCATCTCCAAAATACTCCACATTAGTCTTGATTTAAAAATAAAAAATAAAAAATGATTACACCAATCGTCAATTTTTTATTCAAGGAGGTCAACTTCTTCATTTTTTGAATAGATTTTCCTTGAAGTAAAATATCATCTCTTGGAATATTTAAACATAGCAATATCGATGAACTAACAACAAAAGGAAAAAATCTCACAGCCTTGTCGACCGGCTAAAAAATCATTTCTCACACTCTCAAACGAGTTTTTTTTCTTTCTTCTTTTAATTTTTATCCCATCTTATTTCTAGATTAAAAATTCCACCACAAAATTAATATTTGGAGATTTAATCTCCAAGTCTTCAAACTCTTTGAAGGATTTTAAGTATTCACGAGAATTAAGTTAATTTTGAAATTTGGGTCTTCAAAATCTTCTTGGAGCTTCTTCACCTTCCAATCTAGAAAAAATTTAAGTTATATGGACATTCTTTCTACTTTCAACCTTTTCTCCTCCAAATAAGAGAAGCAGACTTCTTTCTTCATATTTTTATTTTCAATTTCTTCGTATCCTAGCAAGCTGATCACACGTCATCTCCAACATACGACCATTTGTTTCTTTCAATTTGTATGCAATTTGATCCCTACCACACTACATTTCTAGGTAAATATTCACGATTTTGTTTTTTAGATTGGTCGTCATTAACGTTCTAGTGGTCACACATGATTTAATGTAACAATGAGAATATTCTCACTGTCGTGTACTCATCTATCCTACAATCTTTCAGATTTTATATAGTTTCAAGTAGAGCAAATGTTGTCCACGAGTAGAAATGTTCATTTTCTCCGCGGGGCCAAGTCCTCGCGGAAAATCCCTGGTTAGGCAGGGCTGGGGACAGGGGAGAAAATATTTCCGTTGGCTAATCAGGGCCGAAGACCCGGAAATACATGCCACGTCCCCGATTCCCCGCCCCGCTTACTCTTTTTCTTTTTTTAATTTTTTTATTTTACTCCTTTAATTTCTAATAAATATATTTATGGATGAAATGTTCTTTGTATATGAATATTTTTCTTTAATAATTAACATACACGGAAAACTTATAGATATTTAAAAAAAAAAAACTAATTATTTAGAAGAATTGTCTAGAAAAAATGATTTTTTTTTTTGAAAAAATCCGCGCGGGGAACTTGATTCCCGCCGGTGCCCCGCGGGGAATCCCCGCCCCGATCCCCGACTAAAAAAAATAGAGATTTTTCCGGGGATGGGGATTAAGTTTAGTGGTGGTGACGGGGATGGATAAGCCATTCCCCAGCTCGCTCTGCCCCGCCCCGTGGACATCTTTATCTACGAGTACGCAAACAAGTGTAAGCAGCTCTTTTAACATGCATTTATTGGTGTACATATGAGTACACAGTGAATTCCAACAAAATTTTGTTTTTGTTTAGTAGATTGGTCGTCATCAACGTTCTAATAATCATACATGATTTGATATAACAAGCAGAGCATCTCTCAACTATCGTGTACTCCTCCAGGTTATAATCTTTTTGATTGTATATAACTAAAGGTAGAGCAAACGCTGTCCACGAGTATGCACACAAATGTAACCACGTTTAACATGCATCTATTGGTGTACATTTGAGTACATACTGAACTCCAGCAAAAATTATAATTCAAACTAGTGTGTGCCAGATACTATGTTATTATTTGTTGCTTATTAAATTTTCATTTATAAATATAATATTCATTTATTACAATGTATATAAAGATGTGTACTAACATGTACAGTCAAATCTGCGTTGTTTTCTATATTTTTTTAATAAAATAATTATAACAACTTTTTTATTTTAAAATAAAAATGTAAGGTTCAAATATTTTTTAATTAACAAATTTAATTTTGAGTTGTTGAAAATTTTAAAAAAAATTTATTTAAATTTTGAATTTTTTTTTGTGGACAGAAATCTATGTAATATTCATTTTAATAATTCACACCAATTATGAGTATTAATAAGAGTACTTGCAATCTTATTAAAAAAATGAGATTTAGAAACTCATTTAAAGTCTTTAAAATGGTAGATATTTACTTAAAAATTATGTAAAAAAAAGCAGGCATTTTCTTAGTTGTCCCAATAATTTTAGTTCATTCTCTCAACAAAATTCATAATCTAGCCATTTACTCTGGCCATTTGGACATCTACTCAATTCATTTGGCCTGTGTAGTTTTCTAAGTATAGTTTATTCAATAGTCAATATGAATGAACTGCTATAATCTTGATTATTCTTCTTGCCTCTGTCAAGAAACTATGTTTTAATCTTTCACTTTCTCCATTTGCATGAGAATAATAGTGGGGGATTTAAGATTTTAATGAGCACAATAATTTGTGTAATTAATAAGAAGTCAAAACAACATTTTCCAGCCATATATGTTTAGCAAATAATTATTATGTATATACAGAAAAGTCATTTTATTACATGCATTAAGCTAAACACTATTAACAAACCAGAAATTTTCAGCTTCTTGAAAGATCCATAACATCAACACTCATTTTCTTATTCTCTCAACCAAACAACATATTTATCAAACTAAAAAAAAGCTTAACACAAATATGATAATAATTAATAAACATAGAGACTCAAATCAGAGAAAAGAACACAACTTTCATTGTTGTTTCTTGTCTTTGTCTTCGTCTTCGTCTTCGTGATCGACATGAGGTGGTATCCTCGAAAAAACGAGGTGAATGCCAGGATCATGGTGGGAGAATTCGGAGTTCATGAGAATGGAATTGTTAATCCCTTGAACATTGCTGTTACAGAAAGCTTTCATTGGGCGTACGCTCCGAGTCCCCGTCGATTTCTTTTTACTTTCGTCTTTGTTTTCGCCGCTGCCGTCTTTGTCTGAGAGTACTACTTCCATGATGGCTCCTCTATTTTCGCCTGCCATTGTTATGACTCTCGGGTTCGAATCTTTCTCCTCGGCTTTTTTCGCTCCATTTCCTTTCTCTTTTTCTTTATTGATATCATTTTTCCTTGGTTCTTGCTTCTTGTTATTGTGATTATGATCTGGTGGGGAAGGCTTCTCCATCACTTTTTGGAAAACCACTGTTTTCCTTTCAACCTGTGGATAATATTGTTGATTATTTTCACTTTTTGACTGTCCTGTTTTCCTAATTATTTCAATTTAGAACAACTTTAAAATTTGTCTGCTCTTTAGTTATATTTCCTTACCATGTTTTAAGGGTAAAATTTGAATTTTTTCTCAAGTATCTTGAGTCTTGTCCTTGAAAAAGTATTGTTGTACTTGCACTTTTAAAATATCTATTTCCAACCTTGTAATAATTGTTAAGGTATTTTTCACATGAGCATAAGTTAGAATATAATCTTGGCTACACCTTTGTTGTCTAGCTATATATATCACATTTAACTAGACTATAAGATATATGTTTGGATAGATATATAAAATTAAATGAAAGGTTATAGTTTTATAAGTAAGGCAATTATCTCTTTTATTGATATGAAATTGTTTTTGGATGAAACAAAATCATATGAATGTGAAGATCACTTACATTGTTGAACTATTCCTCATGTTATAATTTAGAGAAGGGAGACTAGAAATTGTCACTTTTGGTTGTAGGAAAACATTTTGATGTAGGTGAGCTACTTCTATTTTTGGACAAAACATAGTATTTTTTGAATTTCAATTTTTTTTTTCACTAAAAATAAAAACTAAAACTATAAATACTAATCTCACTTATGATTTCTCTATTTTTATTTCAAACTTTTATCTATGATTTTTGAAAAAAAAAAGTAAAATTTGAAAACTAAAATGAAATGGTTATTTAAAACTTGTATTTGTTTGTCCAATTTTGCTAAGAATTACAATCTTCCATTAAAAGACATATATTCAATTATTCATCGTAAAGAATTAGATAGAAAACAAGTTTAATTTTTACATGTTAATTAAAAAAGAGAGCAATTTGGGTGCACCCCGGGTAGCACCCCCACCGTGATACCTTTCATTTAGAGCCACACATCTTCTTTTTTCTTTTAATTTTTTTTTATAATAAATATAAGTAGAAAAAGAGAGATGAGATGTGTGGCACCAAATGTGCCACATGGGTGGTATCACGGTGGGGGTACTACCCGGAGTGCACTCAAATTGCTCTCATTAAAAAAAACCATTTTGGTCAATATTTTTTGAGCTTTTTATTCATTGTTGTTTCAAAATATTTAATTTTAATCTACTTTAAAAACTACTTATATTTAGTTTATGAAATTTTTAAATGTAAAATTTTGGTCGGCTACATTAGAGAAACATAAATTTGATCCCATTCAATAAATTTTTAATTAGTAAATTGAAATTTATTGAATAATGTTGATAATATTAATATAAATAAAGACAATTGTGATCAAATATTTCAAACTTTAAGAGAAATAGAATGATTTTTTAAAAAGAAAAATTAACAAAAACCAAAAATATAATGACGGGAGTATTTGTCCAAATTTTGGATTTTAGAGGTCGATCATTCATTTTTTTTTTTTAGATTATAAATAATTGGGGGATGGGGGAGACTCGAACCCAAGACTTCTCATCTCTATTAATATGAAGAAAGTTTATGATCAAAATAAATAAACTATATCAATACAAATGTGATCATCGGTTGTATTTAACAAATTAAAAACAAAATAGTTATGAAAATGCTTAAAAGAATAAAAATTTATTAAAAAATAAATTCTCTTTTAAATCAAGATTGGAGTGAGGCAAAATAAACAAGTAAATGAATTGAAAATGCCTTCCAATCAAAAAAAAAAAAAAAAAAAAAAACCACCTTGGAACAAATATAGTAAATTAACACTATACTACCTCTTGCGGAATGGTCTCAACCGTAGGCTCAGCAACGGACTGCAACTGCGGCGGCGGCAACAGCAGCGGCGACGGGGGCGAAGCTGCAGCCTTCGGCTTCGGCGACAGGTAAGGCGACGGAACAGCCGGAATAGACTTCGGAATCGAAGGAGACGGAACCGGGCTAGGGTTTTTGTTGCTATCTTTATCAAACATTAATTCACTTCGGGGTACTGGAGATCCAGCAACCGGAGAACTTCTTCCCTTCGGGCTACTCGGTTTTGCCGCGGCAGTGTCAGCATTCGGTACATTCGACGGCGACGGAACGACAGGCCTTGACAACATTGGCAAAACAGGTTTGGTCAATGTTTTGGCAGCAGTCGGCTGTGGCGACGCTTCCTTTTTGACCGGTGGGGCTGGGGTTTGTGGGGCTGGGCGAGGCAGCTGCGGCGGCGATTTGGCGAGCTGTGGAGTTGTGGGTTGTGATGGATCCGTTACGGCGGCAGGTCGGATTAACAGAGGTCGGATCCGGGGTGGAACCGGGCGCGGTTGTTCCGTCGCCGCGGGTGTGGCTGTTGTTGTTGGTCGAGTGAAAGAACCTAAACGGAACCACGGACGTGGCATTGGACCAGCCATGCATTAACTAATACACAATCACAAAATGTGAAGTTGGATGATGGAGAACAAGGGGTGTTGTGTTATTTATAGTTTTATTTTTTTATTTTTTATTTTAGAAACAACTATATTTGCATGGGAAGATGCATGCCATTATCCCGAGCATCTATTCTTAAGAAAGTATATCAGTATGACTCTACAACATTTGATCAATATGTTAATTATTGTAGTTTTACTATCTCGAGTATAAGTCACTTAATAATTGCCAACAAGCACAAATCATGTATAAAGGTATTAGTGCTTTAATATAATAATTAGATAGGAAGGTGTTTGGATGTGAAATTGTAAAAGGGTTATTATGAATGATTATAAAGGAGGGATCATTTTGAGTGATTAGAAATTTGAATTTTAGTAATAACTTGTTTGACTGTGGTTTTTTGTAGAGAAATTGCAGTTAATAGCTCGTTTGGATGATGGTTTTTGTAGAGGAATTACAGACAATAACTCTCGTTTGAATGTGATTAGAAATTAGTGGTTATAAATAATTATACATGAATGATTAGAAATGAGTGGTTGGAAACGAATGATTATTTTGAGTGGTTAGAAATGAGTGATTAAAAATGACTAATTATTTTGAGTGGTAATTATTTTGAGTGATTAGAATGAGTGATTATTTTGACACTTAGTGATTATAATAACTTGTTTGGAAGTGATTGCTTAAAGCGAAATTTTGTAAAAGTTCAATCCTAATAGCTCGTTAATTCCTTCAAACAAACATCCTCTAAAAGTCAACTACTAATCTTTACGAATCCATGAATATAGAATTGAATTAGATTACAACCAACTAGGCTAGCATGTCATCAACGAACAAAGTTGACACTAAATAATAGTTATATATATATAAAAGTTAAATTATATTAAACACGTTTTTCTTAAACTTAGTCTTGAGAAGTTTGTTACAAGAGTTCCAAACACTTACACAATCAAATATCTAAGCTATATTACAATACAACAGCTTTGCCACATAATAATCCTTAAAGTTATCTTAAATTGCGAAAAAAAAATAATAATCTTATGGTAGAGAGATATATTTATAAAAACTTTTTTTTTAAGAAAACTGATAAATAATTGCAAATATAACAAAATAAAGTCACTAGTAGAAATTCGGACAACGGTGACGGCCTAGGAATTTTTTTTTAAAAAACACGGAGGCATTTATGACCGGCATGAAGAAAGGTGACCGACATATATTTTACCCGTCTCAAATTTATATCGGTGACACGCTCTATTATGACCGGCGATCGATCATAATAGACCAACGGTCATTAACGCTCATCTATGACTGGCGGCCGATCATAATAGACCCACCTCTATTATGACTGACGACCGGTCATAATAGAGCAACGGTCATTAACGCTCATTTATGACCGGCCACCGGTCATAATAGACGTCGGTCGCCGTTATTCCTACATAACATTTTCATTTTCCCTCCAACTCATTCACTCTAAAATTTAAATTTTCGATTAGCGCCTTTTATTTTTCATTTTCCCCCACTTTTTTCGTTTTAAACTTAGACTAAAATAACTCTAAAACCTTTATCTTTTCTTCTTCTTCATCTTTACTCCATATTTTTCTTCTCTTTTTCACTTTCATCTTCTTCTTCTCTAACAATCAATTAATCTCCACAACGAAAACCTGCAAATTCCTCTCTATTTCATGAACCCATTTCTGAATCACTCGAAGCCAAGGGAGTCGGCGGCCATTTCTGGGATTTATTGAAATCTCACGCCCGAGTGATTCGGAAAAGGGAACAAGAACGTTCAGGTTACTCCCGGCGGCCCTGTCCGCTCTAGTGTTCCGGCGCTCGATTTCATGAACCTATTTTTGTACACTCTAGTGTTTCAGCGTTACCAGGACAAAGCGGAGGCGTTTCTCTGTTCATGTCTGAGAAAAGGGAACAAGGACGTTCAAGTTACTCCCGGCGGCCTCATTTTTCGGCAGAGGTTGAACAACGTGCAGTTTGTCACTACCGCCTATTTTGTCGCCACCGTCTACTCCGATTACTTGACCTTCTCCCGGAGTTCCTTGAACTGCCCCGCCGGCCCCGTCCGACCCTCTAATTTACTCAGCTTCGAATATGGCCCCGCACCATAGGGGCTATTTTTTAAAAAATCTGGAAATTGTCTTTGATGACGGGCGCGACTGGTGCCAGTCACCGATGATTTTTGGTGACTGGCGTCGGTCACCGATGATCTTTGGTGACTGGTGCTGAAGACATGGGTCGTTATTTAACATGGATGACGGTTAGCCTAGATGTCGGTCACCGTTCTCCTTCGATGACTTTAGACATGAATGACGGTTCATCGCCGATCATTGTTTTATAACGATGATCGTCGATGCCGGTCATCGTTTTGACGTTTCTACTAGTGAGTTGGTGATTTTTGTAAAATTACCAAAAGGTCTACTTATAAGTGCTTATTGGTTGAATTAGTAATATTAACCGAAGTTTATTGATTGAAGTTATTAATTGGAGTCAATCAATCAAACTAATAAAAATTTGATTATTTTGGGATGAATGTTGTTAACTCTAATTACATTTGTTACACTTCCTAATCCAAGTACAATTTGCAAAATAATGAGTTTTATGTCTTTTTTTTCTAATAGAGGTTTATAAGTGTGTTCATAAACTTTTGTTAGATAGACTACGATATCTACTCGTGATTTTAGTCCATAAAACTTTAATTAGTGAGTGTTTTCAATTAGTGTCGTTCTAATTAATTTTAGTTAACATTGATTTATTCCAATGAATTGAATTAGTGTTACTCATCTAAAAAGAATAAAAATTGGAAATTGGAAATTGTAAAAGGTTAGCTATATATACAAACCGATTAAAACATTGACAAATTTGCAATATCATCCGGTAATTTTACCATTTGGAACAAATTTCCAAGTATTTTTTTTGTTAACTTTACTTTAATTTTAGAAATTATGTTTGTATTCTGTATTTTATTTTTTAAAATCACTATTATAATAATTTTAATTATTATTTTTTTCCTAAAAATTGGAAAAAAAAAAGACTACAAACTCTATTTAGAAGAATCTCTTAAAAAAAACTTTAACATAAAAAGATGAACTAGTATTCTACCAAACAACGAAATAACGGGTCACTATCCTTTGTGTACTATTATATTAAGCCATATTTATAGTATTAAGGCTAAAATTTATAGTACTAAGGCTAAAATTTAATATTTGAAAATAAGATTAAAAAATGATAATTTAAAAAAATAATAATAATAATGATATTATAACAAAATAATGTATAGTAACATATGCTAATTTAATTAATGAAAAAACATGTAAACAAAAGCATGGGTAGGTGAATTATTAATATGGAGTATAAACCTTATCATGTATATAGTCTCTCCATTCTAAATATTGTTGAATTAAAAATACATCAATAAAATTGATTACACTAGAGTATGAATTCAACCAACAAAACTAATACGATTATTTATTTTACTTTTTACTTTTAAATTTAACAACCTTTCGTAATTGAAATTTTAAATTTATAATTTTTTAAATTAGTTACTAGAGTCTAGAGAAGCTATGCTTCTTTACAATAAATCTACAAAACAAAACATGTAAAGTAAAGAAAAAACAACAATGAAGTTTTTAGTATCATATAATATTTTATTTCACCAAATGATTTAAAGTGTAGAAATTTAAAAGGGCTAGTAATAAATTTCGGTTGAAAAAGGAAAAAAAAGGAAAGAAACCATGGAGAAGAAAAGCAAATAAACGAGGAAGAGGGAAGAAAAGCATCAGATTCACAAAGGGCACCATATACAGCTAATAAAGGCGAAGGAGGCCTCCAAAGTGTAGGGTATCCTCAAAAGTAACCATCAGAGAAGGGCAAGAGTGATTTATTACTTTGATTTATAGGGAATTACTAAAATTGTATTCTTATTAAGTTTCATAATATAACTGAAAGGGTTGGTTGCCTAATTTTTCATTGTTTGGTAGAAATTCAGTTCAATATCAAAGTCATAAAATCAATCATGAAAATCAGGTATTTGATCGAAAGGAATAATGCCCTCATGGTATCAGAGCTCAACTTGGGTAATGATCCCCAAATTCCGATCCAACAAAAAATGCTCTGAATTCTAAAGCGGATGTGGACCTCACCCAAGCAGGCATAAGCTTAAGCGGGTATTTGATTCTAAAGTTCGGATTCGACCCTAGCAAAAAGTAAGCCAAAGCGGGTCTTTCGGTCCACAAATTTGGATTAGGATCTAGTTCAAGATGGTATTTTCCGATATGGTTGTCATCTTGAGGGGGAATGTTGGAGATACTCACCTTGTGGCAATTGTAGATATGGAATACTCCCCTCATTGCCAATTGGTTTCGAGGTGGAACTTCATATTCTCTAATATGGTATCAGAGCTCTATGTGGGTTATTGATCCCCGAATTCCGATCCAACCCAAAATGCTTTGGATTCTAAAGCGGGTGTGGACCCACCCAAGCGGGCATAAGCTTAAGCGGGTATTTGATCCCAAAGTTCGGATTCGACCCTAACAAAAAGTAAGCCAAAGCGGGTCTTTTGGTCCACAAATTCGGATTAAGATCTAGTTCAAGATGGCATTTCTCGATATGACCGCCATTTTGAGGGGGAATGTTGGAGATACTCACCTTGTGGCAATTGTCTCACATTAGAAAGGTGAGGATTCTACAACTCATTTATAAAATATATGGAATACTTCCCTCATTGCCAATTAATTTTGAGGTGGAACCCCATATTCTCTAATATTTTCATTTGAAAGCATGGTTATATTCCTACACTTTGTTTGTTTATTTCTATGAAAGGGTCTTGAAGAATATTAATTCCACTTGTAAATATGCATATATGTCCACTTTGCACTATGGATATTTTCTTTTGGATTGCCTATTATTTGTCTCCTACTATATATGTATTAAAATTAAGGTGGTGTTTTAATCCTTTTTTACTATAAATGTATATTTCAACCTATAAATTTTCAATTATCAAAGTCATAGATCATTTAGGTATTTTTGGAAATCAATAACATTATAGATTTGAATTTATAATCTACTAGTTACTATTTAATACATGATGATATTTTTTTTTTTTTTTTTGTTATAGATCACCTAATTGAGATAAGCACTTATTAACTTTATAACCATAAATATATAGTTGGTAAGAAATAAAATAGTGCATTATGAAATTTAACTCCAAAATTCTAGGTTAAAACATATGTATTTTCTTATTCTATTTTTGTCTATGTACTTTTAATAAAACTCAAAATTGATCTATTTGACGAGGTTCTTATTAACTTTTTCTCAAAGAATTACACTACACTAGTAGAATTTGGGTCATTTATGACCGGCTGGAAATTTTTAAAAAAAAAACACGGAGGCATTTATGACAGGCATCACGAACGATGACCGGTAAATTTCCAACGGTCATCAATGTACATTGATGACCGACTCATCTATGACCGGCAGCCGGTCATAGATGAGAGACAGTCATAAACTGTCATCTATGACCGGCAGCCGGTCATAAAAGACCT
>JBBMEF010022191.1:0-17984 GCA_037832685.1 Sicyos baderoa | reverse complement strand
CTTTTATAATAGGCTAATATAACTGAGTTTGTTACAATATAAAACAGAAAGAAGTTACAACAGAATAATCTTAACAATATGAGAAAATATCTCTTAATACTAAGGGCATGTTTGCCCCATGGACAAACAGAGGAGTTGACTTGGCTTGACTTCTATTTCATGTTTGCCTCATGGACTTCCATAAGTCCATCCAACTCTTACCCAGCTCCATCCGTGGGCCCCACGTTTTTATTTAAATATTAAAATATTAAAAAACTACTAAATATTTATTTTTTTATTTAAATAAAAACTTCAACAATTCACTTTTCATCACATCAAACCTAACTTTATTATTAAAAAACTATTAAATATTCATTTTTATATTTAAATAAAAACTTCAATCATTTTCTTTCCATCACATCAAACATAATTTTATCTTTTCTTCCCTCCAAACATAAACTTATTTCACTTATCTTCTCTTCTCTTCCCAACTCAACTCAACCCAACTCATCCTCTCGCAGCCAAACATGCCCTAAGTTTTAATCAAAATGAGCATAACCAGCATCTTGGGTTAACGATCTCGAGGTTAGAGGTTCTATTCCTCACTCCACATATTAAAAAAAAAAAAACCAAATTTTAATATCATTGGATCAAAATGGTCTATTAAGAAATCCCTAGCATTCATAAACACTTACTGAAAACTAAACAAATGGAGTCCAACAAAATATGACAGCCAAAGAAAAATAATGGGAACTTCAAATATTGTTTTGCACATTCAACAAATGATGTTTTTTTTAATCAATAACATGTTTGTCAACGTAGGGTAAGAATACTTTGCTCATATATTTTTAATTCAATTTGGCTTTCAAACTCTGAAATTAGTGAATTTGATACATGCAAGTACCTGCAATTTTATTACATATCATGAGTAATTTTCAATCATAAAACTCATGAACAGCAGCATTAATAAAGAGAAAATCAAATTATCAAAATAATTAACAATTACATGTAACATCAAAATTAGAATCAACATTGTGCCAGGTTATATCTCAATTAGCAGGTTACCCAAAAAGAAACACAATTTCACTTTGTTAATTAAAAGTCATTAAATTAAATCAATATTGAGTACAAGAGAACCATCTATTCAGATCATCAATTATGTTCATTGGTAATAGCAGAAATGAATAGTAACCTTTAAAATGCAATTGTGATAGATTGTATGAGAATGCCTAATCATAATGGCCATCTAAATACCAGTAATCAACCAAGAAATCCACCATTTCCTGCAGAATCCAAACCAGATAGGTTTTATAAAGTACTCAGAAGAAAAGTATGAGGATGTAAGAAGAAGCCTTACAGCTAAAGGAATAGGCCGCCGAAAGGGCTCTGCGGTTACAAAAAAATCTTCATAATTTGTTGTCCAGCTGCAACATGGAACGCGCGTTGTCAATGGCTAAACACGACGAAGCTTCTAGTGAAAATAATCGTCTTGTAGCTGAAACCTTCTCAACAAACAAGAGCATGGAAATCAAGAATGGTTTGAAACTGATGCTTGAAGCTAAATGAATACCTCAAGACTGGTTCCTTTGGTGCTTGTTGCCTGTTTTCGGACTGGTCGCCAACCCATTCCTTTCTTTTTTCATGCCAAGCTATCTCCGCTATTCAGAAAAAGACAGATGCAACTTTTACAATGGAGATGTCATTGTCACCCAAGCATGATATTATTTAGTTCAATAAGTGAATGCTATGAAAATGGAACAACAATCAAAGATAAAAATAGAAAACGTGAGACAAGAACCCTGAGATTTGCGTGGTTCACTAACGATGTGTTAGCCACATACACAGACAGAGGGGAGAGTTGTTTTATAAGAATACGAAATACAGAATGACGATTAAGTGGGGCTAGAGTTTTAAGCGAGTTTATAAAGTATACTCTCATAAAACCCTATACAAATATGGTCGAAATCATAAATGCCCAATTGCGGAAACATAAACCTAATTACATATTACATCTAGGTTTCCAGGGCGTTACCCCTAAACCCCCACTAGGGACCTTGCCCCTAAACCTAATTCGTTGACTTGGGGCATCAAACAGTTCAAGGCATACCTCAACAATGAGAATGGGAAATTTGAACCATTGACATCATGTTCTTAACTAGTACAAGAGAGTACAATATACAAAACTAGATTTTAACAATTAATGGTTTGAGCAAGGGAGATTTACCGTGGTTGACGAATGTGGTCGTCTCGTTAGATTTGCCATTAATGTCAACCTTTGAATCACCTGAAGAATGGTTTCCATTTCCATTCAAACTAGGATTTCTACCATTGATTTCCATTTTCTCCATAATGAACAACCAACCATTGCCTTAAAAAACAGTGATCTGTACATGAAATAAAGATAGAGGAATACCATTAAAGAGAGAAAATTTGAGAAATTTGAGAATGAGTACAGTTGATGTAATCACATTCAAGTATCAATATTGTATTACAATATTCATATCGCTGTTAACAATATCCCCACCATTGTTCCAATCCAATGAAGAGCAACCATAGATGAATCTATGGTGAAGGCACTATCCATCACTCCTATTGATCACCCCACTAACTTATACGAGCCAATATGGAGGGGTAAAATATCCCAAGAAGATTAAATTTTTTATATGGTAACTCTCTCACGGAGCATTATTGACGAATGACAAGATTCAGAAGAGGCTGATTAACAAAGCATTATCCCCCCAGTGGTGCTCTATTTGCAGGAACGGTACCGAAACCATTGATCACCTTTTTAGCTCGTGCACCTTTGCCTCTCGATTTTGGGACCTCATTAGAGATGCTTTCAATTGGTCAATTACTTTGCAACCGGATCCTCATTCATTACTGTCCATAACACTTTTGGGACACCCTTTCAAAAAGGAGAAAAAGACCTTGTGGGAGCATTTTATCAGAGCATTCTGCTGGAATATCTTCAAGGATAAGAGTTCAAATTTTGAAAACTTTTTGGAGACCATTACTATTAATGTCATATCTTGGTGTAAACTTAATCCTTTTTTTCGTTCTTATAGTTTTGAAACTCTATTTAATTATTGGAGATCGCTCATTTGAATCTCAGTAATCTATAACTATATTTTGTAATTTCATAATCAATGAAATTGTTTCTTATCCAAAAATAATTTCTCGTATCATAATTCATATGTTTTCCCAGTTTTGAAATTTCCACCAATTGTTTTTCTTCTAAAAACTGGAAAATCAGAGCTTCACTCCACTATACTTGAGGTAACCACGTCTATCCCTAGGTCAGACATCGAGAGACATTGAAGGAATCGAGACACGGAAGGTGTCTACAAAATAATGTCACATGTGAGTCTCAAACCTGGGATCTTGAGAGGAGCACACTTCCAAAGCCCAAACCTACGACTACCGCGCCACCTGGGAACGAAATTTCCATCAAATTGAATTGCTCATATACTATACAAAATCACAAGAAGCTATACCTCAACATAAAAAATGAGCACTCATTCTAGTCAACTTTCTGATAGGTTTGGCGCCTTAGAAGAATTATGAATAATATGAGGGATATATGGGCAATTAGTTAAAGAGTTAGTTAGGATATTTAGGTTATAAATAGGAAGGAGATAGGTAGTGAAAGGCATCCAAATATTGAATGAAATTTTGTGGGCTCAAAGAGAGTATTCTCCTAAGAATGGGAGGTTCCAAGTTTCTATTAAAACTTGGCTTATCTTTTAGTTTCTTGGTTATTTGATATCAACATAGATCTTGGATTTTATCACTTTCCTGTTGCTTCTATAATTAATATTCAAAGAATGCATAACAGAACCCAGTCCGAACCCAGTCTAAACCCTAATAAGACCATCTTAAAACCATTGCAACATAAACCAAATAGCTTGATCTTTTAAACAATCATGGTTCTAGCATATGTCAATCATATTCAACTTATCAAATCAGATGCCTCTAAGACGGGGCTTATGAGCAAATCAGAAAGTAAGGTGTGAGCTTGAGTAGGATGAGTTGTATAATTGTATGCAGCTTAGAGCAATATAATTAGAGAAGTAATTATAACTACCATACCCTTTTGAATATTTTAAAACCATAAATTATATTATTTGCTAAGTTCCTAAAATAGTAAATATAATTGTATATATATATAAGATATGTGAAAAATGCTCAAACGGAAGAAAGGGCTTAAAAAACAGCATTTGTGTGTAAGAAAATGAAGATAAAAAGACACCTGATAGAACCAAACGAAAATATATTGATAATGAAGAAAATACAAATAACCATAGTAATTTGCCGTATGATCCTCCCTCTCTTGAGCACTGTCACACAAGCCTAAGCCAACTAGTAAGCCAATGAATACCTTTACCCTTTTTCATACAATCTATTTAAAACATATCACTATAACAAACAACTTCCCTGACTGATTAACTGATTAACTGATTACTAACATATCCTTGATACCTTTCTAATATTCCGAATACGATTCCTATCCATGAAAGTATCTATGACTGCGTCTGGAGTTGATTTTGCAGGCTTCAAAAGTGACTATTAGGGAATTTTAATTGTTTTTTGCGTAAAGAAAATACCCTTTTAACTACATTGGTCGTAAAACCTGAATGACCATAGCTTTTGAGATTGACTATCAAAACCAAATCTTTAAAATTCTTCTATGGAGTAGCTCAAGTGGTCAAAGAGAATCTTGGGGTGCTTAAGGTGATGGGTTCAATCCATGGTACCTAGGAATTAATTTCCTACAAGTTACCTAGGCATCCAAATGTTGTAGGGTTGCGTCGAGGTGCGTGCAAGCTGGCCCAAACAGTCACGGATATCAAAAAAAAAACCTCTTTTATCCCTATTTTTAATTTTCCGCGTTTAAGTTTGAAATTTATCATACAGTTACGTACTTCATATTTTAGCTGATTCTTAAAAGCACATTTGATAGCAATCATTTAAAAGTTATGGAAATCATGCTAAGCCTAGAGTGTCAGTGATAGCGTCGGGAGTAGTGCTTTTAAGTAAAGTAGTTTTTTTAATAGAGAATTTAAACACTAATTAAATGTTTACTCCCAAAGCACTTTAGTGCTTCTTAAGACATATCTAGCTAAAAGCTTAAAAGGTGTTCTAATGATTTAAAGACAATGTGAATGTATTGAGAAACTATACTAAACATAACGAACTTGAGTGGCATTGACTTGCTGGACACCAAGTAAAGCACCAGATATGTGCTGCCTTTGCAGATCCTTAAACTCTTCTTAAAGAAGGGATTTAAGCTATTAAAGTTAATATTGCATTAAACAATTTTGGCCTCCAACTTTTGTGCAGGCTGCAGCCATCTTCTTTTGGTCACAAAGCCATAGGCAGTAGAGAAGAAAATAAACTTTTCTTTGCTCTGTCTAGATTCATGACATACCAGCTTCTCAGTGTCTTAAAAGGTTCGCCCGAGCACACACTAAGGTGCATCTAGGCTCAAGGCACGAGGCTCAAGTAAAAAGGGGCACTCTAGGCATGCGTCTTCCTATGAAGCCTTAAAGCGTTGAGCTTGTGTCTTAAGGCTTCTTAGTTAATTATAAATTTTAATAATAATTATAATGAAAACTTTGAACGCAAAACATCTACGTTTAAGATTTATTGTTTAATATTCCTACCTCCTCAACTATAGTATCTCTTCTTTTTGTGAATGTTCTCATATATTAGTACACCTCACAAACAAAAAACAACTCGCATCTTTTCTTGTGCCTCGTATTAGAGAATATGGGATTCCACCTCAAAACTAATCGGCAATGAGGGGAGTAACTTATATCTCTTATAAATGCTTGTACGACTCCCCACTTTTTCAATGTGGGACAATTATGACTATGAGATCCTAACACCTCGTGCTTAAGCCCCCAAGAGGCTATTACGCCTTGAGTCTTAAAAAACACTAGCTCGACCGAGATCCGATAGTAATAAAAACAATAGTGTTTGTCACTTACTGGGTTCACTTCAATTCTTTGAGATAGGATTGTTCATTCAAACATACTATTTCCCTAAGTTACTTCAACGTCTCGTTTGGTTAGATTGGAGCTCCTTTTTTATTTTAGTTTGGCTCCTCTTATTTAAGAGTCTTTTAGTATATCATATTCCTTATATATCGTTCATTCCTTCTCAACGAAAGCATTAATTCAGGCTGACTCTCTATGTTTTATTTTATTTTTGAAACAAAAGTTACCACATCTGTCCCTAGGCCAGGCACCGAGAAACATCGAAGGAATGGAGACACAAGAAATGTCTACAAACTAATGTCACAGCCCAAGTCTTCAACCAACTGCGCCACTCCTTAGTACGGCTGACTCTCTATATTATTCCCAAGAAGGTGGCCAGCTTCAATCAAACCCAAAGATTTAGCACTAAATAACTTACAAGCCACATCCAAAAACACTACACAGAACATAGTGCACTCTCAGCAGCTCTAGCTTGCTAAACAATTTCTCCATTACACAAACAACACCAACCATTAGAAGAAATCCACATTTCCCAATTCAACCGTTCATCTTAAACTCAACCGTTCATCTTTCTCAATAAATTCACAAAACCCTGAATCAAATTTCAAAACCCACTTCAGATCAACACATAACAAAGAAAACCCACCTCCAGTTTCGCAAGAAAAGTACCGCAAAATCAAAAATGGCGAAAGAAATTGAACAAGAGGGCAGTACCTTTTACTGAGTAAAACAGTGAAGAACAGATTCTAGTGTAGGGTTGATCCAGAGCGAAATTACCGAAGAAGAAACCGACCCTGTTTGAAGAATCGGCTACAGATTAAACCCAAAATTGGTTGAAGATTTGTGGTGGAAGGTTCCTGTCAAAAGCCCATATGAATGAATGAATGAATGGATGGGACCCCAAGGAACATGTGAAGAAGAACAGATTGTGGGCTTTGGTGGTGGATTTGGGGAATCCTGGGTTTTAATGGAGCGGTTTCAGCTTTGTAATTTTGTGGGGATTCCAATTTACTATGTAAAGTTTTTATCATCTTCTGTGAATTGTTGGCCCATTCCATTGAATAATTTATGAAATTATGATATCTAATTTATGAAGTTTGGTAATGTTGCTTCGGAATGCTACAATTGTACCATCCTCATTCAAGTAAGTGTTCGTGCAACCAATAATCCACCCTTTTTTTTAAGTATATATTGGGAGGAAAGAGAGGGAGATAAATATCAATTTTAGAGATTGTGACGCTGGTGTTAAACTGTTTTACGACTAAACAATCACAGTAATAATCCACCCTTTACTATTTTGGTAAAAGAAATAATTTTTCTTTTATAGCTGTGATTGTAGCAACTAGCTTCTTTACTTCGACAATATTGTCATATATTTGGATATGAAGAAAATTTAGTTTTTGTTTTTGTTTTTTATATTTGTGACTATTCTAACCAAATACTTTAGGGATTGTTTATTTGGCACATTTAAGTAGGATTTAGTTTTAGGATTTATCGACTATTCTTTGAAAACCTACGTCCAAACGAGTTTTTACTAATTCCTCTTCATTTTTACTTTTAAAAATAACTCGCATTTCTAATCATTCATTTTTAATCATTCTTTTCAAATCAATCAAAATAATTCATTTTTTAACTACTAAAAATAACTACTCATTTTAAATTTACATTCAAATAAAGTTTTGATTTTTAATTCATCTACACAAAAATTACATTCAAACGAATTTTTAACTATAATTTTCAATTTTAATACCTCGATATAAGTCCTAAAATTAAATCATATCTAAACAAGTCAAACAAACAATCTCTAATGATCCCAACCAGCTTTCATACTTAGACACTATTATCACATAATAAATTTGGATGTGAAGAAAATTTTGTTTTTATTTTTTATATTTGTGACTGTCTTTTGTAAGGTATCAAATTAGTCGCATCACATATTCATAATCATTTTCATTAATGACTTCATCATCATACCAATAAAATCTACCAAAGTTGTTTTCTTTGCTTTTGTTACATGGATCCACCATGTAGTACTTTGAGTGTCCTATTGAATGAATGAGTAGCCTTCCTATTTCCCTAACAAAGAAATGCATTGAAAAATACAACTCAATGTGATAATTGAACAAGTACTGTTGAAGAGTGTTAGCAATAATGTTGAAGTCTATCAAGTGTAGACACGTGTAGGTTAAATATTGATATTTCTCATTATTGGCTCAAAAAGCTTCTTCATTTAAATAGAGAAATATAAAAGTGGTTAAAGGTGAAAAAACTGAAGAAACAGAGTATTAAACTCCCTAACAAATAATTAACCAACTAACAGCCAATAAAAAAATAGCTACATATTTGATAAAGTCTGATGAGAAATTGTCAATGTTTCATAGGAACATTATTATATTTATTAAATATAATAAATAAATAAAAACAATGGTTCCAATTTGCCACATTTGCGATTTTCTTATTTAAAATAATCAATAATAAATGATTGTGCAAACTGTAATGGGCTCGGCCTGACTACCACGACCAGCCCATTCAAACTACGGATAAAAAAATATTAATAATAATAATAATAACAAAATCATTATCATTATACATGAAGGGTATTTATTTAGTCGTACCCTGCATGTATCACATAGTAACCGATTAGTTATAAATTTGAATTTTAAATATTATTAAATTAAAAAAATATGATGTTTAGATTACTCCCTTTACTTCAAATATCATCAAAGAATTGATTTAATTTCATGTTTGAATATAGCAGTTCTAAAAAGAAACTCAAATTAAACTCTATACAACTTTTGTAAGTTCTCGTAGATCATTTTGATATAATATAACTTCTACTTCAATCACTCATCAATCTTCAATTTAGAATGTTTTGTTACGAACACTCATAACTCTTCTTTTCTATTGAGAGTTTCTATCACGGGAATTTTTAAACAACAAATCCAAATATTTTCTTATATAAATGTATCGTATGCCAATTCTATATTAACAAAAATAGTGTGTGTATATATATCAATTTTATTTTCACTGAATAACCATTTTTTTAAGTATAAATTGAGAAATGGGTCAACAAACTCTACATAAAGAGTATTACTCCTCTCAATACAAGATCGAACTTGTAACTATTATGTTGAACTTGATTATAACTAAGGCTCCGTTTGATAACAATTTGGTTTTTTGGTTTTGGTTTTTGAAATTTAAACATATTCTCGCTCAAATTTACTACAATGTGTTCCACCATACCTTACAATATATCCATATTTTCTTAAGAAGTAAAAGAACGCTAACCAACTTTTAAAAACAAAAAAGTAGCTTCTAAAAGTTTGTTTTTATTTTTAAAAGTTGGTTAGTATTCTCCTATTTTTTTAAGGAAAGATATAGATAGATGGTAGGAATGGTGGAATACATTGTAAGAAATTTGAGTGAGAATAGACTTAAATTTTAAATTTTAAAAACAAAAAACAAAAAATCAAATGATTATCAAACGGGGCTTAAACAATCAAACCATTAAACTTTTGATATTTTCAATGATAGTTTGTCATTGATTTATTCAATTGTGTCTGGTCAAAATTAAAATGAATCTCAAAAATCAAATAATTTTATTTAAAACTTGCTTTAAAATTTAGGAATTTTCGTGAACAATAAAAATGAAAGAAAATCGATGTCAACTTTTTGAAAAAATCTAATATAACCAAAAAGATATTCAATTATAGCAAAACTAAACACATACATTTCATTCACTTACAACATTTAGGGATGAATAAAATTAAAAAAAAAAAAAAAGAAATTTGATGTCAATTTTCTTTTTTTTGAAAGAATCTAATATATTCAAATATAACCAAAAACTAAATACATACATTTCACTCACTTACAACATTCTCGTTCACAAATTGATGACTTCAATCAAAATAAATTAATTAGAAACCATCAAATGAAAATGATTAAAGATAATGAAAGTTGTAACTTTTTTATTATATATAAATTATTGTCAAAATTAAAATAAAGATGCTAAAATTTGCTACCTGCAATATATTTGGAATTTTTTCTTAAAATTTCGACTTTGTTTCCTCCTCCTCTCAAAACAAAGTATATCGAGGCTTCACTTTTAATCCCCACTTGCTAAGTTATAATCCAAGCTATAATAGTTCTTGTTAGGGACAAGAAATTTTCACAAAATCTTCCATATTAATATGATATTTTCACTTTAAATATAATCTTTAGGAGAATAAAATCTCATAAAAACATTTTAAAAACAGTAATAAAATTAATAAACTTGAATATAAAATTAATAATGAATATTTTAATCCAATTGAAAAATAGAAAATATTTATTTATTTATTAATTTAAATATTTTATTTTAATGTTCTTTTTTCATGTGTATTTATATTGTTGATAGATATTTCCATCAGCATTTTTTAAAATAATTAGTACTTTGAAATTTTATACTTCATTGAACATAAACCGTTTTCTAGTAAATTCAATGGTCAAATAAAAAATCAGTTGATGTTTGTTTGTTTTTTTTTTTTTTGGTGAAGATAAGAAAGTCGTATGAAATTTCCATTGGGAAAAAATACAACATTGTTGTACAGCCAAACGAAAGTGTCGGTAAGGTTTGATTTTTATTTTTATTTTCTCTTTTAATTATTACTGTTTTCTTTTTGTTATAAATATAAATATATTATATATATATATATATATTGACAGATTGATATAAATAATTTTATATGCTTTGCATTAATAATTCACCATTTTTTTTATCAATAGTTTTTGTCATATGTACGAATGAGCTATTACGTTTCAAGGGATTTCGTGATCCAAATTAAATTATGGTATCCCGATATTTAAATATTTTATTTCTTTTCATTGTCGGATCTTTATATTTACGCATGTATTTCAATACATTATATTTCAAATCGAAATTAATGGAGAGAATGAGATGAAAATTAATTATATTGTTTTCAAAGAATTTGTTGATTTATTTTGGTATTATTATTATCATTATTATTATTATCACAGTGATTATTATTGTCTATTGCGTAATGGAATCCTTTTTTAGGACTTTCGAATGGTCTGTGACTCCTGCATATGCTTTTTTATTATGTCGGCTAGAAATGGTTCACATTTTCAATATTGGATTTTCTAACCTTTTAAATTATTCAATATTATTGTTATTTAAAATATGGTTATAATATTAAGATGGAAATATATATTATATGGAATATGTTTACAAACCATTTAAAGTATTGACAAAATTACAATATCATTACAACTTTCCTTAACTTAAACATGTTTCGAATTAAATGACAACTTTATTCTAAAAAAATAAAATAAAAGAGAAAGCATGGAAAATTCATATACTATCGAAAAAATTAGTGACGTAATGATTTCATTATTTGGTTGTAAACCAGTTCAACGCCAGTATCACGAATTCGTATTCCCGAAGAATCGATATTGTAATATTCCTCCCCCAATTTGTACAAAAAAAAAAAAAAAATGGAAAATTCATGCACCCGTCCGGATCCAACCTGTGAAGTTATGACGGGCCGACAATAACAATATTTTTTGATCATGGTCGTGTAATTTATGGACTATGCTTCCCTCTCGTATTTATTCGATACTTTAAAAAAATAATAATAATAAATTATTTCACGAGTGAAGAATAGAACTTACATATTTAGTGTTCATATCCAATTAATTTGAGGATAATTAATCTGTGTATTCATTTCGTTTTGATTGAAGTGCTTAATCACCGTACTTCATTTTTGTTATAGGATAAAACAAATTACTTCATGAACAATAATAAGTTTATAGTTAACACGAGTACTTGCTCAATGACAATAGTATATGTTTTGACCAAGAGATCATGATTTCGAATCTCTCTACCTTAATTTTTGTAATCTCAATATAATAATAATAATAATAATAATATTTTTATCAATTTAAATAAATTTGATGTGAAATTTAGTTAAATTTAATGTAAAATTTGATAAAGAGTAGTTAAAAGAAGTTAAGAATAATTGTTAACTAATAATAATAAAAAAAAAAAACTAGGAGTTTTTAAGGAGTTATTACTAATCACTCTTCATGTCCAAAAAATTAACATGTCCTATCGGATATATACACGTTTAAAAGTTTATATAATTAGTTAAGAATAATATCATTGAAATAATGAGATTTTTTGTCCACTAAATCAAATTCACAATATCAACCTATAAATAGTTAACTTTTATATATTTAATTTACTATCAATTAGGCAGGATAATAACTATTTTTTTAAGTTTTATTCAATTATTAAAATTAAATTCTATTTTTTTTTTCAAATATAACTTTTTATATTCTATTGACAAAACTAAATTTGAATAACCAAAATTATCATACAAAAAAAAAAGAAAATCAAAATGCCAACATGCAAAAAAAGAAAAGAAAAAAAAAAAATCATAAATGGGGCCAATCAAGATACGCTTAGGCACCCACTGTATTGATGAAAAAAAGCACACATGTTTATGAACGTACAACTGGGTTGCATTTTTCATTGGTGAAAAGGTGGGCCCACCTCATTTATGTTTCTCCTCTTATGAGGTGGGAATTTTATTTTTCTTTAATAACACTATAAAAAAATGAAAAATATAAAGAGAGATATTAGGTATATATGTGGATAGCCAACCAAACAAAATTTTAACGACATTTTATACAATTTAATAATCATAAAATTACATGTTGAAAAGAATATTTATATGTCGATAAATTTTGTATTTTCATAGAATCTATCGTAGTGTTTGGTTTGAAAAGAAGAATTTTGATCTTGTTAAGGATTAGAGGGAATCTATTGTCTTTTGTCAAACAACTCTCATGTTTTATAGAGGAATTTTTAATGATTTAAGTTTTGTTTAGAAATAACTTATTTTAATCGGAGAGACATTTCTATTATTTTATAAAAGTTACTTTTTTATTAGGAAATTTGTTATGTATATCAACTTTAAGACCCTCTATCAAAAATTTGTGTATACCAAAATTTTGAATGATTGAATATAATCGAACTCAATCATAACTAGTGATTGAAATCAATCAGTTTGTTAAGTGATTGAGCTCAACTGATTGAGTTCAATTACTAGTTATTGATTGAGTTCGATTGAGTTCAATTACTCCAAATTTTGGTATATGTACAATTATTTTCAGTTTTGTATTATATATGTAATTTTTTAGCCAATTTTTGTTATACATGAAAAATCCTCTTTTTATTATATATGTATAAAAAAAAACTCTCTAATAGACTTTATCATATTAGAATCATTCATATATGATTTTTTAAATGAACTTCATCGATATTAGTAATTTCATACTTGGAGATGTTAAGTATAATTATTCAGACAATAATTAAAAAATTTCTTTAAGAATGTAATTACAATTCTAAATCAGTCAATGGTATGTAATTTGTGTCAAAAAGAGGAGTACTTTAACGACATAAATGTCCTAACTCTCATCCACAAACTTCAATATTTTTTAAAATAATGGTTGCTAAATTCAAACTTAACTTATTTTTCAATATTTTAAAAAATATTCCTTGAGTTTTTAACATTGTGCTTAAATTGTATTAAAAAATAGATTAAAATTAATTAGTTATTTTTTTTTTTCTCTTCTTCTTAAGTATATATACCTTCCCAAAGTCTAAAAGTTTGAATGAAAAAAAATTAAAAATTACATCAATCTTTTTTTTTTAGTATAAAATTTTACATCAATCAAACACAAGCATTTATAAATCAAAATATTCTTTTTAAAAGTAAAAGCATAGTTCAACTAAAATAAAATACATATCCATTTCCGTAAAAAAAAAAAAAACAAAACAAAATACATGTGGTTCAAATTTTTTTTCCTATCTATTGCTTAAAGAAAAACAGTTTGGTCAATTACTCTTTTTGGCACTTAAAATATTTGTTTTTTTTTGTAATAGACTCAAAATATTTGTTTACAAGATAAGAATATCTCCTAGCTTCTATAAGATGGACAGAACTATTCAGTTCGTAGTGAATTGATTTTGAAATGCAATCTCATATTATCTAATATGGTATTGAAGTTCATTAAATTTAAATAGACATTATTTTTAATGAAGAAAAAAATGAAATTGATATTTGATTTAAGATTAGTTGCACAATGAAGCCACCATCTTAAAGGGCATGTTAAAAATTATCTCACATTGATAAGCTAAATATATCATATTCTAATATACCCTACAAAAATATGGTACTTTTTTGTACTACTAATCTTGAATTAGATATCAACTTCATTTTATGAGACTGAATACCCATTTAGATTTTATGGACTATTATACGAAATTAGATAATATGAAAGTTCATCTAACTCATAAATACTAGAAAATATCTTCATTTTATCAATATTGTTATAATTTTTTTTTTTTGATTAATGGAGAAAGTACCTGAACCGAGCATCAACACGGCATAACTCACTCTCCTTTATTATTTTCTTTTTTTGAGAAATTGATCAAAATCATTTACTTTATATAGTCTAAACAAATTTTTTATCATATTTTTTTTAAAAAATTTACTTTAGGATGATTAGAGAAAACTCTCCTCGTTCATTTTAAAGTTTATATAAGCATGTATCAAAAAAAAAAGTTTATATAAGAAAATTAAAACAATTTTTAATAAATTTGTTAATTTATTTTTTTCCTTGTTTTGTTTTATTATTATTATTATTATTATTTTTAATTCAACAAACACTAGAACTAGAAGGTTGGAAGAACGAAATCATAAACTTTTGGTTACTAAATTATATAAAATGCTACTATAATTCTACTTATTTTAACTTTTAATTTGTGTCTAATAAACTCTTGAATTCTAAAAAAATGTAAATAAATGAATCTTGAACTTTTGTAACAAATATATGATTGAACTAAAATAAATAATCGTAATAACAATAATTTAAAGATCTACAAAAACATAAAAACGGAAATATATTGATAAGATGATTTTTAAGCTAACTTGAGAATTTCACCTACATAAAAATAAACTTCCTAATAATATATAAAATAGGTGTACTACTATTCTTATTGCCATTTTTTTAGAACTTCTCGTTATCAATTTATTTTGAAAAAAATATCCACACTATCGGACAAATATTCATTAAATAAGAAATTGAAAGCTTAGGTCCCGTTTGATAACCATTTGGTTTATTGTTTTTGGTTTTTCAAATTTAAGTCTATTCTCTCTCAAATTTCCTACAATATACTTCATCCTTCATATCATTTATTCATCTTCCTTTAAGAAAGTAGGAGTATACTAACCAACTTTTAAAAACAAAAATAAACTTTGGGAAATTATTTTTTTTTGTTTTTAAAAGTTGGTTGATCTTCCCTACTTTCTTAAGGAAAGATGTATACATGATAGAAATGATGAAACAAATTGTAGGAAATTTGAGAGAAAATAAGCTTAAATTTGAAAAACAAAACACAATAAACCAAATGATTATCAAACGAGGCCTTAACTATTCATTGTTTCAAAGTTTATAATATTGTAAACCACTAATCTAATTAGGAGTGTTGAGAATACCGAATTGAGCATAACTGAACTCATATTTGAGATCAGTTGAGAGTCTAACTAAAATTCAAATATAACATGTTTTCTAATTAGTATCTTTATTTGTAGTTGCCTCAATTTTATTTCATGGTCTGTATCATTTAGGATGATGAATTATTTTATTGTTCTATGCTGAGAAGATCTAACATTGGAAAGGTAAGTGTACTAAAAAAAAAAAAACATTGAAAAGGTAAGAAAGTCTTGTACGGGTTTCCTTGGCATCCAAATGTTGTAGAGTCAGGCGATATGCCCCGTGACATTAGTCGAGGTGCGCTTGTGCCCGCAAGCTAGCTCGGACAGTCAGACTTAAAAAAAAGAAAAATTTATAAAATACTTAGACTTATAATAGATTATTAGTTATTAACATATATTGAAAAAGGAAAGGTGAGAATGGTCAAGTAGCTATCAAGGGGAGAAGAATGAGGATGAGAGGTTCAGAAATAGAAAGAATAAGAAACAAAGAGATTGGTGAAGTGAGAGAGAAAGAAAATAACATTAAAGACAAAGCCCATCTCCACTCTCTTTCAAACTGTTTTTGTCATTTAATTTTGTTTTGCCCAAACAGAGTTGCATGTTTTTTTATCATTAAAGTTTGGGGGAAATGGTGGTTGAGATGTGGAAGGAGAATAGATCCTCTTATATTCTTTGTCACCTGCCATTGCTTAGATTTTAAAGTACCTCCTTAACATTTTTTTTTGTTTAAACCCAAGTGCTTTTAATGTGTGTTCTTTAATTAATTAAATTTTGAAAATTAATTTTTTATTTAAACTAAGGGACATTCGAACTTATAACCTCATATTCATGAATTACTTCAATGAATGAGTTCAAACTTTTATTTTTTTGGTTGGTTGAAATATATATTTTGTGTTGTTTTGTTTTAAATAACTGAAAAATGAAAGTACTCTAATAAATCTTAAACCTTAAATTTTTATGTACGTAATAAGTTTTTAATAAATATTTATTTCTATTATATAGTTCTCTATATGGACCAAATTATAAAGTTTTAAAATGAATCATTAAAAAAAAAAAAAAAGAACTTCTATAATAATTTTCTAAACTTATTTTAATGAAAATTGAGTGAGTTAAGTTGGGTTATAATCATTGATTATAAAAATTAATTAATTATCTCAAAATCATATTCGGTTATAATGATTATGCTTTAATAAAACTCTCTTATTATAATAATATGTACTATATATATTATTGTAATCTTTCACCTTAAACACATGTTATTTACCTTTTATTTTCTATAATTCACGATTGCTCCAAACATATAATGCTTAACCTACTTTATAAGTTTAAAAAGTTTATAATTACATATTCTATCACAAAAATCTATACATTTTAATGTCTCTATAATCGTTTTACTTGGTCGAAAAATGACCTCATTAATCATTCAACATACACATCCATGAATAGAAAATGGATAAAAGATTGTCAATTTGATCAAAGGTGACAATTAATTTTTCAATTAGTCCATTCAATTAAAAATCATCAAGTACCTAAACAAAATTACAAAAACTCAACAAAACATGTGAAAAGGATATATCATTATTATTTTATTAGTATATCTATACACAAATATTTGCTACTCAAATGCTATTTGACACATGAACTCAAGGGTATGGTATTCTCTTATTTCATATAAATAATTTTCTAGGTTAGTGACCCTTCCATATATTCTCCTTGGAGAAAAATGCTCATCATGGTAGTCATTCAACTTATGAAAAAAAAAAAACTTATGATCAATTTTGTTAAAAAAATGAAATAAAAACATATGATCATATATATATATATATATTTTTTTTTTTTTTATTTTTTTTTTTTCTTTCTAAGTTAAGGAATCTCTCTCACACATGTAATTAGGAGATCTTTTTGACTCTGTTACAAAGTGATGATTCTTTATAACCATCTAATACAAATTCAAAATATATTTATTGCCTCTGCAAAGATGAGCATCAACTTTATATAAGTTGAATTGTGCTTATTTTGAATTAGTTGACTTTAATAGTCCAATAAAATTTTGAAGATTGTTATAGAAGTGTTTGAGGGAGGAGAATGTGTTGGCTTTTTGGTCAATTGTCTCGAATTCATTAATTTTAATTAATTAATGTTTTGATGATAACAAACTCGAATTTTATTTACTGATATTTTTGGAGTTTTTAAGTGTTTATTATGTAGATCTTAGAAAGACGATTCCAACGCATTTTGAATCGTGCAAATCAGAGTTTAAATGAAGAAGTTATGATCAAATGAAGATTTGGAGAAAAATCGCCAATAAACAAAAATGAGATTTTCATTTTCAAATTGTTTCCTTCTAAACCTAAACTTATTTCATTTTATTACCATTCAATCCCAGCCATACACCACATTTGTTATAAATCAAACGGCTATCATTCATCATATCCTTATCAAA
>JBBMEF010022180.1:3775-17986 GCA_037832685.1 Sicyos baderoa | reverse complement strand
TTTGAGAGAAAATAGGCTTAAATTTGAAAAACCAAAAACAAGAAACCAAATAGTTATCAAACGGGGCCTTAGTTTCTTATTTTTTGTTTTTGAAATTTAAGCATATTCTTACTCAAATTTCCTACAATGTGTTTTATCTTTCCTACAATATATTCACCTTTCTTTAAGAAAGTATGTGAACTCTAACCAAATTTCAAAAACAAAAACAAACTTTTGGAAACTACTTTTTCTTGTTTTCAAATTTGGTTTGGTTTCTAAAAATATAGGTAGGGTGTAGATTTTTTAGTAAGGAAAAACAAATGGTAAAGTAATTGTTGTAGGCTTAAATTTCAAAAACCAAAAACTAAAAACAAAATGGTTAACGAACGGGACCTTAGTTTTTGTTTTTGAATTTTAAGTTTATTTTTACTAATATTTCCTACAATAATGCGTTTCTTTTTTCATACAATGTGTCCATCTCTTCTTAAGAAAGTATGTGAAAGCTAACCAAATTTCAAAAACAAAAGCAAGCTCTTTGAAGCTACTTTTTTTTGTTTCCAAATTTTGGTTTGGTTTGTAAAAATATAGATAAGATGTAGCCATCCAAGTAAGAAAAACATATGATAACGTAGTTGTTGTAGGCTTAAATTTCAAAAAGCAAAAACTAAAACAAAATGGTTATCAAACGAGTGCTTAACAACTTAGGCCCCGTTTGATGTTTTTTGTTTTTGATTTTTGAAATTTAAGCTTATTTTTACCCAAAATTTCTACGATGTGTTCCATCTTTCCTACAATGTATCTATCTTTACTTAAGAAAGTATGTGAATGCTAATTCAAGTTTTAAAACAAAAACAAGCTTTTGAAACCTACTTTTTTGTTTCAAAAAATGTAGGTTAGATTGTAAGCATTCAAGTAAAAAATGTTGGGATGCAAATAAAGTATCACACATTGGTTAGAATAGGAGAAGATCATGAGTATATAAGTGATGACAATCATCTCCATTTATGTGAGGCCTTTTGGGTGAAACCAAAAGCAAAGTCATGAGGGTGTATGCTCAAAATGAACAATATCACACTGATGTGGAGATTCAGGTTAGGGGTGACATCCTTATCAATTGGTATCAGAGTCATGCCCCAAGCATAACCAGGTCGAGAAATCAATTCGGTGTAGTATAAAGACATTTGGAACCCAAAGACAAAAATTTGTAGTGGCTTTACCAAACTGGCAGTGTACTCTCAAGAGAAGAGGAGTTTGGTTTGGATGTGAGCTAAACAAATTGACTAGCGGTATACTCTCAGGAGAAGAAGAGTTAGTTGGATATAATAGTCGTTGCGGAAATCCGATCTATCTACATCTAGACAGATTGACTATTTGAGGGGAGGTTTGGTCTTTGTTCGAGAGAATGGTTGAATCCTCGGGTACCGAATAAGAAGTTGAGCCCACAGAGAGGCTCGGTGAAACTTTGTTCGAGGGGAGGATTGTTGGGATGCAAATAAAACACATTGGTTAGAAGAGGGGAATGAGAGTAGATGAGTTAGTCGGATATAAAGGTCGTTGCGGAAATCTGGTCTATCTGCATCTAAACGGATTAACTATTTGAGGAGAAGCTCGATCTTTGTTCGAGGGAAGGGTTGAATCCTCGGGTACCGAATCAGAAGTTAAACCCACAAAAAGGCTCGATGAAACTTTGTTCGAAGGGAGGATTGTTGGGATGCAAACAAAACACATTGGTTAGAAGAGGGGAAGGAGAGTAGAAGAGTTAGTCGGATATAATAGTCGCTGCGGAAATCAGGTCTATCTGCATCTAGACGGATTGACTATTTAAGGGGAGGTTGGGTCTTTGTTCGAGGGAGGGGTTGAATCTACCGAATCAGAAGTTGAGCCCACATAAAGGCTCGGTGAAACTTTGTTCGATGAGAGGACTGTTGGGATGCAAACAAAACACATTGGTTAAAAGAGGGGAAGGAGAGTAGAGGAATTAGTCGGATATAATAGTCGTTGCGGAAATCCGGTCTATCTGCATCTAGACAGATTGACTATTTGAGGGGAGGCTCGATCTTTGTTCGAGGGAAGGGTTGAATCCTCGGATACCGAATGTAAAGACCCGACCCGAATAGGGTCCCATTCTAGGTCCTTACCCTAATGCATGCTTTAAATTAATAACGTAAGAAATACAAAAGGACACATATTAAATTCATTTAGTTCAAATATCTCATAAATAGGTATATTAAATAAAATTAAATAGAGTTTAGGGTACCCGAATTCAAATAGTATAAAGTCCAATGAAAAGTCATAAGCAAATAAAAGCATAACATGCCCTAATGAGTTCATGCAGAAGGAGACAAACATGAAGTAAAATAGATAAGTTCAACATAAAGTTTTCAAATATGCAGCAAGCTCATGGTCTTTCAACTCGATCATCCATCATGTAAAGCCTGTGAGTACCTGTGGAAACCCACAGAAAGAAGGGGTTTAAACTCAGAGAGGATCCCTAACTTGGGATCTTTAAGCATGATCTAGAATAAGGAAAACAATCAGATACAGAGAAGGGGTTCAATGACCCAAGCTCATATGAGCTGTCTAGGTGGAACCATAGACCAAAATACTCTCTGGAGTCCTTTGACTCACTTGGGCAAGCTGGAAATCCTATATCAGGGAGGATGTCCTCGGCTAGCAGGAAAACTTATGGCCCTCAGTACACACACTCTCGCAATGAACCGGTTGTACAACTACCGGTCATGGTGGGATATCGCCCACGCATCCCCAAACCGTGATAAGGCTTCTAGGACATCGTCGGGAGAACTCTGACAGAGGGAGCAATCCGATCGGCCGACCGTTCTCGAGCCCTAACTACGAGTGGGATATCGCCCCTCGTCTGGCAACCCGAACAACACCTCTATTCTCTACCCGTACCAAAGTCACGTCTGTCCAGGGTACCGGCACGTGCTATAAACAAATAAATTCCCTTTGAAACACTAAGGCGAACCTCATTGGGTTGCACTTAATCCCCTTTGGGATTCTAACATCAATCAGAGATCAACCATTTACGTGCTCAATACTGTAAACAGAGTATAACATGCTCATATCATATCAACACAACCACCACAGATTATACACATGCTCGTACGGTAACAAGGTCAATCAATTCATAACATAACATATTCTCAATAAACCATGCTTTAGAATAACTAAATTCAAAGTATCGAGATTAATTTCTATATCCTAGACATGCATTTGAAAACCACGAAGATCACAAGTCAGCGATATAAACCTTCACCTTGGCTGATATCCAAAGATTCTAAAAAAAAATCCCTTTTGAACAGCTCTTAAAAGCCTTTCCTGAATTCTCGGACCTATATCACACAAATGGGCCAGAATTAGCACCCTAGACTGCCAAAATTGGATTCGGAACATCGAAAATACCCAAAAATGACATACTAGAAAAATTCAGCGGCAATGGTTAACGGCTTTCAACGGTGGTCAAGAGAATCGGCGGCGGCGGCGCGTGGGTCAACGATGGTCAAAGGTGGCAGCAGGTTCGGAACAGCTTTGACCGACGAGCGCGAGACTCGAAATGCTTTCGAAGGCTCAGAGTGGCGCACGCGTAGGCTCGGGTGCTTTCCTGTGGTTCGGGACACGCGTACAGCTCAGAGGCTGGTTCGATTGACGGTGGAGGCGCGTGCGGCTCGGTGTCAGCTTCCGTGAAGATCGCGCGTCCCTGCGAGGCTCAGGTGTGGATCTAACGACCCCTGTTGCTTCGGAGTGTGGTTCGGTGGGCGGTACGGATGCGTCTTCTCAGCACACGTCTTCAGCACTGAAATTTCTTATTAATTTTAATTAAAACGTTTTTGAATAATGAAAACGTTTTTCCAATAAACGTGTTTTCGCCAGAAACTTAAAATCTCACCATTTTCAATGCAGATCGAATTTCGAGGTGATTTTGACTGATCCAAAGCATAATTTTCGAGACAACAGCAATTTCATCAATACTTGATTATTAAAGGATGATTCGGACGTCTTGGGGCACATCAATCGAGAGAAACGAGAATGAAAACTTAGGGTTTGGAGAGAATTTGAGAGATATTTAAGAGCATTAATGAATTTCTGAATAAGAGGTGGCTAGGACTGCATTTGTGAAGAAGAAGAGACTTAAATATGGCAAAACTCAGCCATACATAATTACCAAAATGCCCTTAGGGTTTAATTAATCCAATTAATCTCAAAATTCACCCAAAATAAATTTATTTTCCTCAAATTAAAGCTTCCAAGATTCTTTTTAGGGTAAAATTAAACCAAATCAAATCAAATGAATTTCTCGGGAGTTTCAGAATAGATAAATACGCACCTAATTACACGGAGGAAAAAACCAGGTTGTTACACCGAATCAAAAGTTGAGCCCACAGAGAGGCTCGGTGAAAATTTATTCGAGGGGAGGATTGTTGGGATGCAAACAAAATACATTGGTTAGAAGAGGGGAAGATCATGGGTATATAAGTGATGACAACCATCTCCATTGGTGTGAGGCCTTTTGGGTGAAACCAAAAGCAAAGTCATAAGGGTCCAAAGTGAATAATATCACATCGATGTGGAGATTTGGGTTAGGGTTGTCATCTTTATAAAAAAAAAACGATAATGTAGTTATTGTAGACTTAAATTTCAAAAACAAAAAATTAAAATCATAATAGTTATCAAATAGAGTTTTATAAATTACTTTTCAAATTCGTCAAAATGAGTAAGTTTAGTACGGTGGCAATTAATATGAACTCCTCGATTGACCAAGAGATCGAAGGGTTCCATTCTCTCTGCCTTAAATATTGTTGAATTCAAAATAAATATTTATAAACTCAAAAACTTATTACATAGTTCAAGGTAATTTTAATGGACTTTTTTTTTTAAGTTTAGAAATTGATAATCAAAGATTCAAAGGCTAAAGTTGTAATTGATCCATTTATTGAACAGAAAAAAGAGTAGATGAGGGGGGGTTATTATTATTATTATTTTTGTATAAATAGCTAGGGAGGCTGAGTGAGTTTGGGTTTATAAAATATCTCAACACAGAAAGAGGAAATATGTGTGTTGGAATCAAAAGTGAGATTGCTTGGTGAAATAGAAAGCAAAAAAGTTCAAATTTCTTTCTTGATAAAGCTGTTGAAAAGCTTCAAGTTTGGATTTCTGCCTCCCTACAAAGTAAGCATATACATATACAACCCTAAAACTATTCTCTCACTCTTGCATCTTTGTTATATTTTTCTCCTCTTCTTTCTTATTCTTTTTGGTTTTAAGATGGATGATATATTGATGCAAAAATTAACCACCCCCAATAATTTAATGGTCAAATTTTTTAAAGATATCAAAATATTATAGGTTAAATGGTAACGTACTTAATTTTCTATAAATTTTCTTGACATTCAAGAGTTTCAAAATAGTTGTATGTAAATTAATCTAAACACTCACAAATATAAAAAAAAATATAATAAAATAAATATTGAAGTGGAAACTTTAACAACAAAAAGGTCTTTTTTTTCTTTTTAACTTGGTCTAAGAAATTTAAATGAAAACAAAACATTAACCAAAGATCTCTGATCTTGCAGATGATTCTTTGTAAATTGGTATGAGTATAATTCTTAGCAACATATTATCAGAAAACAACCGGTTGAAATACAAACATAATAATCTCGATTATGGTACTAAGTGAGGATAACTATTTTTTTTAATATAATTTTTTTTTTGGTGAAATAAAAAAACAATTATAAAAGTTTTTTAGTATGAATCGAGAGAAAAAGACCACAAACTCAAATTATAATTGTTCGAACGATATCATACGAATATAGAAATCTTAAATGGTCCTAAAAGACACCTTGTAGGTCAAGATATTTTTTCTTTTAGGGAATTATTAGATAATTCCTTTTTGGCAAAGGTAATGGGGGAGGAAGTTTCCTCTTAATTTCCCAAGAATGTCATTTATTGTGTTAAACGACGTCGTATAGCTTCTAGACAATAGTGACGACCGTAATATTTCATCGAATTGGTCTCATCCACACATCTACCAATACATAGTTTTCTACAATGAAAGTTTCCTTTTTCTTTTTGGAAAATACAAGAAAAGTGTTTTTCAGTAATAGTTTTTTATAGCCGGTATCTTGTAGGGGTGCACACTAACCCGACAACTCGAGAAAATCCGAATCAATTCAACTCATTGTTGGGTTGAATATATATATGAGTTGGGTTGGGTTGAATATATATATGAGTTGGGTTGGGTTGAAAATCATGAAATTTTCATGGGTTAGGTTGGGTAAAGGGTTGACCTAAATCAATCAAACCCAACCCGACCAACCCGAATTTCATATTTAATTTTAAAAAATATATTTTTTTACTCTTAACATAATCATTTTGTTATTTAATTATTTATATTATATGTTGCATATTTGTTTTATTTAATTATTATTGTTAAACCTTTATAATTTTTTAGTATTTTTTAAACCTATTGAATAAGGTTTTGAAGTTAGGTAAACTTGAATTTTGCATTAATAATAAAAATATACTTATGCTAATATTAATCCTAAATTTCTAAGAATCGAAAAAGAGGCGCTAGAAATTATTTATTGAGTACATTGTTTATCATGGTGAACTTTTTAAATTTTAGTTTAGTTGCAAATTATGAACCCGACAACTCAACTCAACCCAGCCCGAAAATATAAAAGGTTGGGTTGGGTTGTGTCTGTAATTGGGTTGGGTTGGTTTGGAGAATTGACCAACCCGAATTTGTGGGTTGGATTGAAAATCACCTCAACCCAACTCATGTTCACCCCTAATATCTTGTACCACTTTAACCCCGTTTGATAATCAATTTTCCATTTATAGTTAAAGTATGTGTATTTATGATGATTGGTATTTTTTTTAATTTTTAAATCTACAATAACCACTCTACTTTATGATTTTTGTTACTCAAATTCAAAGTTTTTAAAATCGTGTTAGCATTCACAAATAAACTTAAATTTAAAAAATAAAAAGATCAGAAGATTATCAAATACGGTTTTATTTTTATTTTTTCAAAAAACTTAAATTATTTTACTCAAATATTAACTTAATTTTTTTTAAATCAAATCAAATTTTTGGAATTTTTTTTTCTCTTTTTCAAACTTTGATTTGATTTATAAAAATATAGATAAAAAGTAGATATCTAAATAGTAATAATAATAAATAAAAAATAAAAAAAGAATATTTGATGAAATAGTTGTTGTAGTCTTAAATTTAAAAAATAAAAAACTAGAAACAAAATTATTATGGTATGCATAAGACTCCGTTTGATTTTTTTTTTTGAAACAAATAAACATTCTCATTAAGCAGCCATCAAAGACCGCAAACAATCCAACTCCAAAAGGGAGCGAATAACAGGGGGAGAATCTCCGTCCAAAAGCCCTCATTATCCTCCATAGAAGAGGAAAAGGGAACACAACACAACCTTAACGGCATAGTTTGTTTGGCTAAGGAATCAACCACATAATTACAAGACCTACTACAATGCGAGATATTCATAATCTCAAGATAAGAAATCAACAACCTAATATCAACAACAATATTGTTAAATTCTGAAAAATCATGACGAACGCCAGAAATAGAATTCAAAACCTCAAAAGAATCAGTCTCAATCAAAATAGGGGGCAACCACCGGAGCTCGAGCTCCCCAATATGCTTCAAACCCTCCAACGCCTTGACAGAAAGATTGTCAAACCCCGATTTTGACCTCACCAGCTTGGGTCTACCCTTCCAGTCACGAACAACCCACCCAATACTGCCGCCACCTTGGCCCAAAGACTCATCGACGTTCAGCTTCCAACAGCCTTGAGGAGGAGCTCTCCAATGATCTTTCACCCTCAGTCCAGGGAGCTTTTCACCCGCAGAATTACCTACAACCAACAATAAATGAGAATTAATCGCTCTTAATATCAAATCACGAAGGATATAGAACTCCAACTTATATTTATCATGATAAACTAAGTTTCTGAATGTCAATAACCCCCAAATAACAATGATATATTTACTCAAATTCTTTACATGTATTTTTATTTTCTTTTAAAAAAAGTATGTGAAGTCTAATCAAATTTTATAAATCAAAATAAATATTTGGAAATCAATTTTTTTAACTTCTAAATTTTGGTTGTATTTTTAAAAACATAAATAAAATTTAGATATAAAAGTGATGAAAATTATATGTTTGAATAATAGTTATATACTTAAATTTCAAAAATTTAAAAATAAAAAATAAAAAGGCAAATGATTATTTATAAGATTTTCAAATTCGAATCTTCGATCTTTTTTTTTTATTTGAAAATCGGAAAATTGGAGCTGCGCTCTCCTATATCCGGAATATCACAAGCTCGTAATGGCACCAAAATATTTCAAAGGGTATTCTAGTTTAAACACTTTCTAACAATCTTAAACCAAAGATTTTTCAAAGAAGCATGTCTTGAAGTCCTGATGTTAAATAATAAAAAAAAAACAAATAAAGTTTGCATAAAATAGGGATATCCCTATTAAAATTTTGGAAATTTGTGGTAGGTAGTGGATTTTAGTACTTTTATTTTAATTATAACATTTTTAAAAATATATTATATAACATATTTTAACTTTTATTATTTTAATAATATAATTTTAATAAGTTTAATTTGATGAAGTCTTTTTAGTTTAACTTGTTGAATCAATTCTTCACCAGTGTTATAATGCACATAGAGGTCTCGTATTCAAATCCTCGTATTCTAATTGTTGTAATCTAAAAAAAACTTCTTGAGTCAATTTTTGCTAAAAAAAATCCTGGTAGCTAAAAAAAAATGATATAGATGTGACGTGTTACAATATAGGAAAATGCCTACACTTAATGCGTAGACAAGCAATATTCAAAAATTAAAAGGAGTTCAAACAAAAACAAGAAAAGGTTTTTTTCTAATAAAGAAGCTAATTTGAAAAGAAATAAAAAAAAAAAAAAAAAAAAAAAAAAAAAAAAGTTGAATCAACAGAAATTTAAAATATATAAAATAAAATTAATACGTTGGCATGGTTCATGTGATCTTGTCTTAAATGTATAAGACTAGCATAGTTTTTTTGTGCCTATATAGAAGATAATACTTGCGTGTATTTTATCGTTGAATTAATTTAATACGAAAACTTGTTCCAGAAAAAGTGGATAAAAGTTCTAACATTTAGGCTATATTTGATTTATGGATGGAAAAATGCTGGTTTGAAATATAGCATAAATAATTGTTCAGCGACATTAGTGTACACCTAATAACTAAAAAGTTATGGATTCTAATCTCCTATCTACGATTGTTATAATCTTATATTCCCAAATTAATGTTCGGTTTATTGTTTTATTGTGGGATTTAGAATTAGAATTCCAAACCATTTAAAATTCAATAAAATTTAAATTTATGATTTTGCAAATTTATAAATTCCACCTAGATTGTATACTTATTTTTTAAAAAAATTGTATTAGGGGTGTACATAGGGGATGGGTTGGATGAATTTACTAACTTGTCCAACCTTATATGTTTGGTTGGATTAGATTGGGTCGCCAAATTGTTGTTTTTGTTTTTAACAATTTAACTTTAATTTATATCATGATACATAAATCCTAAAAAATCCAATAATATTGAAGAATAAAAGGTTCGAAAGTTAAAATAAACTAAAATAAATATGCACATATATATAATTACGTTATAGTTAACAAAATCTTTTTAAAATTAATTATAATTCAAATTAGTTCGGATCAACTCAAATTAATTTTATGTCAATCTAAAAACCAACTCAACCAAATAGAAATTTTATTTATTCGAACCTAACACAATCCAAATGAATTGATAACCTAATTCAATTTGTCAAATTAGGTTGAATTGGTCGGATTATTCAATTTGTTGACTTATTTGAATATCCTTAATTTTCATACCACCAATCATTCAAACATTACCAAATCCTTCTTTAAAGTCATTTCATTCTTTACCAAACATACCTTCAAATCACTCTTTTAAACCATTTCATTCTTAAAAGAGGAGAAAATAACACAACTAGACTCAAATAAAAACTATCAAATGATCGATGGCCTAAATTTTTTACTGTTGAATAGAAATCTAACTCGACACATAGTCCGGTTTTGATCTTAAAATCGATATAATAAGAGCAGACGTTGTACCCTCTTTATTTGGTTTGTGATCTCTAACTTATATTAAAAAAATTCAATAAAAAACCATGTAACTTTACTGTAATCTTCTAAACAATTCGATTAACTATCGTGGTTGACCAACCCCCACTATGAATTTTATTATTATGGTCTTTCTAGGCATGGTAACTCACCACATGTGGCCACTGGCTCCACAAACCAAGTTTAAGAAAAACTTCTTTGAGTGGTGTATATGAGGCAAAAAGGGCCAATGAAAAAAAAAAAAAAAAAAAAAAAAAAACTTTTGAGTATTTGAGCCAATCAACAATCATTTTTCTGAGATCTCATAATCTATTTCTAATATTTTTTCTTCACTTATCGATATGTTTTATTCTACTTATAATCAATTTTCATCTCCTTTCAATCGAAAGAGTTGATAGTTTAATAATTTTGTTATTTAATGGAAAATCACTTCAATACCAAGATCACGAGTTTGATCATAAAAATTAGTATTTTACTTTTATTTAATTGAGAATAGTATGTCTTCTTTGTATTTTCTTTCTTTTTATAATTATTCTCATTTTTGGTGCGCCAAACCCCTAAAAACACTTATTTGATAATTTTTTAACAACTACAAGTACAATTTAAATCATATTATTTTCCTTTTTAAGTTTCATGAGTAAAAAAAAAGCGTCTTAATGTGAAATCATGGTTTTCCAATGCTAAAAAATAAAAAGCAAAAGTAATTCAGCAACATCCATATACATTCCAAAATTAAATTCAGAAACATTAGTCTAATAACACGAGATTATAGGTTCCAATCAAACTCAAAAGAAAAAATTGAAACAAAAAGAATTAATGTTTTACCATTTTTTACTTGTAATTAAAAAAAAAAAAAAAAAAAAAGTCTAGTTGTCTATGTTATTTTATTTACGTAGAAGTCAGATTTTCTTTTCTTTTTTTTCTTTTTTGCAATATTTGTTAAAACTTTTTGACAAAATTTCTTCTTTGTTTGTTGGGAGTTTGAGATTAATAATACGATTTAGTTTACTATAATCTCCTTTTCATTAATTTGTCACTTCAAAATTAGACAATTTGTCAAAAGATGCAAGCTCGGAAGATTTTGAAGGGGAAAATATTGATACTGCTTTTAGAAAGAATTAAATTAATTTGATTCTAAAAAAAGAATTGAATTAACTAATTTCATGTTTTATAAAAAAATATATAAGTTAGAATACAGGAAGGTTCGAGGCCGAAAAGCTTGAATTTGTTTTTATTTTTCTTTTGAAACACCGAAAAGCTTGAATTTATAAAGCTTAGTCATCCTAATGTTTAAGTAGGTTGGCCGACATAAATATAGTTTAATATTGTCTCTAAGGAGTAGCCCAACAGTTGATGTGTATGGTGTTTTTTTTTACATTCGAGGTGCGTGGTGTTTGAGGCATGCTCTAAGCATCTCGGATTCAAAATTGTTGGAAAACATTTGAAATAGAACACACTTGGAACTATCATAGCTCTCAGCTTTTAGGCTTTGTTTGGTTTGCGGGTTGAGATCCAGATTTTTCGGAATCTAATATCGTAATCAAATTCTCCGGAATCTTAATCATAGTGTTTGATTTATTGTATTGATAATCCAAAATAAGAAAAATGTTCTCTCGAATCTTCGAATTCTAAATCTCTAGAATCAAATTTCTCGAAATCTTTACATTTACGAAACAACTAATTTCAAATTCCTGGATTCCGAACGGAAAACCAAACAAACCCTTAATGATATCAAATTCTTAAATGTAGTGGAGTTCAATAAAACCAACACAACAATTTTGTCGTGGTAGTACCCTTACTTGGACCGAGGGCTTAGGCTATTTTTTTAGCCAAATCGATCAATTAAGATTATTACTAAATTATTTTTAAAAGCTTTGACGCCCTTTAATTTTTGGGAAGGAAATTAAATTGTAAATATTGATTCTAGGAATCGAATCTGTGACTATAATATAAAATTAAATTTCCATCAAACAATAAAACTACCTAAGATATTGATCCTTTCAATTCAAATGTTTAATATTTTAAGATATGTATTAATAAGAGTTGAGATCAACTAACTTAAGATATGACTTGATAATAAAAATGGTTACATGTTCTAATCCTCCCTTCTAAACACAATTGAATTAAGTCGATCCTGAAGAGAAGGAAGACTTCTTCATAAATTGGATTTTTATAATCCGATAAAGAATCAAACCTATTTAAATATTCCTCTAATTATATATTTTCTTCAAAAGAGTGCTCACATCATTTTCTATAAACCGGAGTTTCAAATTTCTTTTGCAAATATAGTGTAGTGTGTATCATCAATATACATTTTCGAATTTGTAAACTCATAATTCATAGGCATACATTTATATCGCGAATTATTATTCTAAGAGAAATTATACTGGATAGTCCAATTTTATAAAATAATTACAGATTTAGACAAATTTGAAAAAATTTGCATCCATAATCAAATATATGGTATAAATAATACTCATCATACTATATTATGTATTATTTATTCAGTATAAAAAGTATTACTTTATACCGTATATTTGACTATGGTTACTAAATTTTTTAAAATTTGCCTAGTGTTATGAATATTTTATCAATTTGGTCTATTCCGGCAAAAACTCCTTAATTCTAATTGACATCCTTAGCCTAGAAAGCCTCACCTAACTCACTATATAAATTTATGTATAAGAAACAAAATCACTATATAAATTCAAATCAACTACTCCCTTTGCTTCCTCTTATAGCTTTTCATTTGCTTTCTTCCCCTCTTTCTTCTCCACCATCATTCAGGTCTGTTTCCAATGTCTTCTTCACTATATTATTAAAAATAATTCTTTTTAATTTTCTTCATGTTCGATTTAGTCTACATGGCATGGTTTTTCGATTCTATTATGAGTTTTAAATAAAATATAAAAATATTCGAACCTAGACATAAATTGTCTGAAACCCTTTTGTCTTACAAAAATATCATGGTCATCTCATTTTTATTGTTGTTTAGATATTCCCGTAAAGGTTAATTCATAGTTTTGCTTCAAAAAAAATAATAATAAAATAAAATAATTTTGCTTTTTTTTTTTAGTACATAGTTTTGCTTCTTATTGGTTTGATTAGTACCTATTTTCTTTGAAATATCAAAACTATAAATTGCATTTCAATTATTATTTGACTTAGGTATTATTTTATAGACGGATTGTTTGAGTCAGTTTATTTGCATTTCAATTATTATCATGTGACATATCGTCCTATTTGAATTAAACTTATATCATTTCTTAATTACTTAAAACTCTTTTTTATCATTAAACCACTCTATAAAAAGTGAACAATTTGTTTTGTGTCTTAGCTTCTAATCTTTTTTTTTTTTGCAATAAATATCTAATTAAGTAAAAACAAATTACAAATTACTATTTTGAGATCAACTTTTTGGGTCATATTGATTCTTTTAGAGTTATATATTTTTATTAGCAGCTCTTTCCGTTTAGATTATTTTTAGTTTGACAATGTAGGCTATGACAAAAGTTTTAGAAAATTATTTATTTATAGCAAATTAATTTCTATTACTCACTAATGATAAAAATCAATTTAAAGTTCTATCACATAGAAAATTCAAGTAATGGTAAAATGAGTCTATCATTGATTAAATTCTATCACTAATAAAACTCAATCAGTGATAGAATTGAATTTAAATTTTCTGTTACAAATGAATTAGTTTTGATTTTGTGTTATATATGGAAATATTTCACCATTTTTTACTATACATGCAAAATCACAAATATATATATATATATATATATATATATATATATTATTATCTGTAACCCATTTTTGTTTAATCGAAACTCGAAATAAAAACAGTGTTTTCTTTTCTCTTATATTCTTTGGTCGTATTGATATTTTAAGTAAAAGTTACACGACATGGATCATTATCTTTCTTTTCCTTAAAGTTGTTTGTATTGTAATATGTTTTTGTTTTAAGTAATTAATGAGTTATTACAAGTGATTTTTTACCATTTTTTTAAATAAGATAATCAGTCAAAATAATCACT
>JBBMEF010022159.1:0-17992 GCA_037832685.1 Sicyos baderoa | reverse complement strand
GGTATAGGGACCAAAATTAAGAAGGGTATAAAGCTCTCTGTTGTTTTACGATCAAGCAAAAACTTTTTGTATATTCTCTATTTCTCTACCATCAAGAGAAAAATAAAAATCACCCATAAAAATAGGGTGGTTACATATTTGGTGGGAGAGTTATTCAGTCGTGGACCACCACATCATTGGGATTAAAATAAAAAAAATAAATGAAAAAAAATAAATAAAAATAGAAAATCCCAACACATCAATGACAAAACACAACAACTAACAGGTGATGAAGCTCTACTGGTGACTCTTTCGGTGGAGTCTTCTTCCACTTCATCTGGAATAGGATTTTAAATTTGATATTACAATCACTAATAATTTTTGGTCAAATGCATGTGAGGTAAATCAACTTGAACAAACAGTAGAACAAAGTTAACCTCATAAATTAAAAAAAAAAAAATATATATATATATATATATTTACAAAAGGGTGAAACATGCTTTAGTCAATTAACTCTTCTTCTTACCGAAGGAGTTAGTGGCGCAGTGGTTTCATTGTTTGCTTGTAAACTAGTTCAACACCAGCATCATGAGTTCGAACAATTAAAGAGTCAATAGAAATCGCATTATTTTTTATGAATTGTCCATCAAAATTATTGTTACAACTTACAATGCCTTTTACTAATTGTCATGAATTAGATATTTTTTATAGTTAAAGAAAAAAAAATTAACTCTTCTTTTGTTGTTTTTTAAATTTTTTTAAAAAAATTCTCTCCAAAGGATTGTTTTCTTTTTCCTTCATTTTCTCTCTTTCTCTCTTCTTCCTCCCTCTCTTTCTCAGCCCCCAAAAATCGAATTCGCCGGAGAAATGCCAAATTCACACCATGGTCGTAGCAAATACTAAATTCGAAGACTTAATCAAAGCAAACACTTTTTCAATCAAAACAATTACTTTTCTTCTTCTTCTTGTGGGTTCAAGAATATTTTTTTTTTTTTTTTTTTCTCTTTTTAAGGAAAAAAATATTTATAACTATAAAAAGAGAGGCTGTAAATTTTGTGAAATTTGGAGAAACTTGTTTTGAATCTCTTTTGATTTTCAAAATTTAGAATATCAAAAGGAGAGATTTTTAATTTTGGGGAAGTAACAGCACAGCTAGAGAGAATGGAGGTTCAAAGGAAAGAAGATCTTTTGTTGAATATGGCAATTTTACCCTTTATTATAATATTCAAATTTAAGTTTGGTGATAGATTGCGGTTACTTATCAGATTTTAAGGGGTGTAATTGCTCAAATCAATAGTTTAAGGGTATAATTGTTACAAACTCTATAGTTTATGGGTGGTTTGTGCATTTTCCCATAATTTAAAATACAATAGTATAAAACTTACTAATAACCTACGCTCCTAATATGTTTCTATTTATGCAACATAATTAAAACTTCTATAACGCAGACATAAAACTAAATATAAGAAGAAGTTAAATCAACCGATTTTATTCATCAACCAAATGTTTAAAGCTACAATCTACTCTAGAAAAACAATAAAAATTGGAATTGATGCGGATGTGAAGTGCGCGACCCTTGTCATCAGCTTCCGCAAACACCGCCAGTGCTTCCTCCTAAGATTTTGCCCTAATCCTTTAGACTATTTTGACCATCTGATCAGCTCATTCGACATCGACCTTTCTCTAGGTATTTATAAGGTTGAATTGCTTGGTCGACAAGTTCGAATGAGCGGGAAAATCTTCATTAATGAAAATCTCTTGGTTTACTCTGGTAATTTCTTGATTGACATCGTCTTTATTGTTGATTAGATTTTTCGACTTTATTTCCTTGTCGATGTTATTTTCCGAATGTGATTGTCATGTCAGCCTGTGCATCTCGCATTGAGTGTTACCATAAGCGGTTTTAGTTCCTTCAGCTCAATTTCTGCAAAATCCTGCATAATGTAAATTTTTAGCGCATTATTCATGACATTTTTGCAAAGCTAAGTTTGCGATGTTGAAATGTGTATGCATGCAGATTTCTAAGTATTTTATTCACAATCGATTTAATAGTGCACTATTTTCTCCTTATAATGTAAACTAAGACAGTCTAAAATATTCTCTATTTAAGAGCTATCATCTACATTCACCTCTTTCACATTATATTTTATGCAATCAAGTATAATATTGATTCTAATGTATCCTAATTATTGACTCTATTTGCGAGTCATCAATGACAAAGGTATTCTTTAAACAATTCTAAAAGGTTATAAGTATTTTTGAAACTTTTCAAAGTTCAAGAGCATGTTTGACACAAACTCTATAGTTCAAGGGTATATTTAATAATTTAACATTTATTTGTAGATAATACAACTAAATACGGTGATCATACACCTTGTATGTATTAATGACCATGATGTACCAACAAGAGTAAAACTCTACTGATATCTTATACAATTTAGTAACTACGAGATTATAGGTTTGAGTCTTTCAACCCTCACCAAAAGGATCGGTGGCCTAGTGATTTCATTGTTTGGTGGAAATCTAGTTCAACACATGGTCACGAATTCGATCACTAAAACCAGAAGTTTAATAAAAACTATAAATAATTAAATAATAATTAGTCATTTACTATAAAAAGTTAAACTCATTCAGCTTTTATTGGTAGTTTATACTTGATCAATATATTTCAAAATCAAACACTTTTATATATGATATTAAAAAAATATTCAGATTTAGTCATTGACATTTCAATAATGCTCAATTTTAATTTATGAGACAAAAAGATCACTAGTTACTTGGGCATAATATTGACTACGATAATCACCACACTAATGCTAAATTTTAATTTGAATTGATTATTTTTATATTGATGTAAAATAAAATAAGTATAAATGTAAACTCTTAAAATACCTAAGGACTAAAATTTAGAATCATTGCAACATCATGGATAAAAAGGTTATACATATATATATATATATATATATGATCAAATTGACATTACACTACAAACATATAGACTTAAAATGTATTGAAACTTACCATACTAGTAAAAATTAAAAAATGATTATAAATATGGACACTTAAAAAGTAAGCAAATAAAATTATTAATCTTAATGAATATTTATAATATAATATAACATATTAATATAAGAGAATTTGCCCTTTATATAATATTGTTGCTTTTTATTATAATTATAGCATATTTTTTTTAAATAATTTAATTCATAGCATATTTTGCCCAAAATTTCTATTTTATTGTTATTAGACTTCTATCATGTTATTAAACTTCTATCAGTTCAACTGGATTAACACGAAACCAGATAATCAATCGCGCCACCTATCAGTTCAGTTCATGGAATATGTATTTGTTGGAAGAAGAAAAACGAGATGGATGAAACCCTGCATAAACCAAAGTTGAGTTATGAGTTTGGGTTAAATAGGCAAATGTCTACTTTATGGAAATAATAGAAACAAATGTCTAATGATTTGAAAACTTAAAATATATGTCTCAAACTTAAAATCAGGTAGGAATAAAAATAATAATTAAAATGTAAATGAATGGTTTGACCTTCCCGCTAATTTGAATTTATTTTAATCTTACCTATTAAGATATGAAATCTTTCAAACAAACTTCTTGGAATAGAAAAAGATATTTAAAAAAAAAAAAAATTATTCTGGTTGCAAACTAATATTTAGATTTATTTTAAAAATGATTTTACAAAATTGGAATACAAGTAAATGATCAAGATTTTATGTTTACAATTAAAAAAAAAAGAATCCATACCATTAATGCCTTCGTACGCTAACTCTTCGCCTTCGCTGCCAGTGGAATCGAACCCTAGAAGCTGAAGTTTGTCGCCGTCTCACTTGCGCATCTGAGCCCTATAACCCCCCGTATTCGAACCCCTGACCCTAACAAATATAAACCATGTGTATGTTTCTGTCTTTCCCCAATATAATTATGTTGATAATGTGTATAGATCGGTAGATATGATTTTTTTCTTTATTTTAATTCAAGAATCTTCGGTGACTGACCTAGGGATGGGTGTGGTTACCTTATTAAAAAAAAAAAAATCAATACAAGAATACTGATATAAACACCCCTATCACAAACTGCGTATTTATGCATCTACGTCTGACTACTTGTGTGTGCTACACGTAGTATCTTGTGCTGCATGCCTATACTAATATAAACCATGTGTATGTCTCAGTCTTCTTTCAAGATTATTGTTTTACATTTTTCAAAACCGTCTTTGTAGAGATAGAGGATCCCTACGGTTAAACTTTCATTCGCACCAATTGTGGCTGCAATTAGATCCGAAAGTTGGATTAATGTCGTGCTAAGAGAAGTTTCGATATTCGTAGTATCGTAAATGGAGTAAATATCCTCTCATCCCAAGAACCATTAGAAACCACTGTGACATGTGTGGTTTCCATCGTCATGTTTGACATCACGTCGTCGACCTTGTTAATATCAACAAACCCCTGCGAATTGTTGACAACTTCAACATCATTACTAATATAAACCCAACCTCATACAGAGAACAACCCCCCACCCCGATCCTAGAAAAAGGTACATACTTGTATTCAGACCAGCGTGTGTCTAAGGCTTCCTGTTGGAGTATAGACCAACTCGAAGGAGAAAGAGCATTCATAGTAGGTTGAATGTCTCTCCAAAAAACGATGAAACACGTGCAATATGATTAGAGAGGACCAACATGCATATTCCAAATAATTTGTTTCAACAAACTATCCACAAATTTATTTTTCTTTGATTTAAAAAAAAACCAACATTTGAAAACTGATATATCAACATAATTTAGAGACGTTTGTGATTTAACAGGAATATCTTCACCTTTAGACCCCAAGATTCATTAGTCTTTGAATTTTAAAAACAAAAATCTAACAATCTGAAATATGTAACCGAATTTGGAGACATTTCAAGTTAAAATCGTTTTATCTTTAAATTTTAATATTTTAAGTGAAGATATCTCCTAGGGATAGACCGCCACTGCACCATATTTTTCTCGAATCGAATCAATCGAAAAAAAACTTTTAAAAATAAAAGAAATTGAAAAGGGTAGGACGAGAACAAAAAAAAAATGATAATTAGACATCCATCGGAATAATTTTCTAAATTAGATTTTTCCACTATTTCTCCATGGGCTTCAGCAGGCCCATTAAGTTCGGCCCACAAGTCTCCTTTCCGGCCCAACCTCTCCTCTTGAGATTCTCGTCAAAATCCCCCCTCAGTTTCTTCCCCAAGTTCCGTTTTTCAGTTTTCAGTTTCCAGTTTCCGATCTGAGATCTCCACTCCGATCAACAATGGGGAAAGGCGGAGCAATCTCCGACAGCGTCCTGAAGAAGGTTCTCGTCTCCTACGCCTACGTCGCCATATGGATCTTCCTCAGCTTCTCCGTCATCGTCTACAACAAGTTCATCCTCGACCAGAAGATGTACAACTGGCCCTTCCCGATCTCCCTCACCATGATCCACATGGCCTTCTGCTCCTCCATCGCCTACCTCCTCGTCAGCGTCTTCAAGGTCGTCGAGCCCGTTTCCATGTCCCGCGACCTCTTCCTCAAGTCCGTCGTTCCGATCGGAGCTCTCTACTCGCTCTCTCTCTGGTTTTCTAACTCTGCGTATATATATCTATCAGTATCTTTTATACAGATGCTCAAGGCTCTGATGCCGGTCGCGGTGTACTCTATCGGAGTCTCCCTCAAGAAGGAGAAGTTTAAGTCTGATATCATGGCGAATATGGTCTCGATCTCGCTTGGTGTTGCGGTTGCGGCGTATGGAGAGGCGAAGTTCAATTCTCAGGGCGTGACTTTGCAGTTGTTGGCCGTTGCGTTCGAGGCGACTCGGTTGGTGATGATTCAGATTCTGTTGAACTCCAAGGGTATTTCTTTGAATCCAATTACGTCGCTTTATTACGTAGCTCCGTGTTGCTTGGTTTTCTTGTCTGTTCCTTGGTTGATAATGGAGTACCCTGTGCTGAGAGATACTTCGAGCTTTCATTTGGATTTTGTGATTTTTGGTACCAATTCATTGTGTGCTTTTGCTTTGAATCTGGCTGTGTTTTTGCTGGTTGGGAAGACGTCTGCTTTGACCATGAATGTTGCTGGAGTAGTGAAGGATTGGTTGTTGATTGCATTCTCGTGGTCTGTGATCAAGGATACGGTTACGCCGATTAATTTGTTCGGTTACGGGCTTGCTTTCTTAGGAGTTGCGTATTACAATCACTCGAAGTTGCAGGCACTTAAAGCTGCAGAGGGTCAGAAAAAGGCTCAGCAGGCAGATGAGGAGGCTGGTAGGTTGTTGGAGGAGAGGGAAGAAGGGAATGAAAGGAAGAATGATACTCAAAGTTAGGCTACTGACATGTTCGAGCTCTTGCGGGGAAATCGTATTCATGTCTCGGCTAAATTTTGGAGTTTTGAGTTTGGTATGCGTTCTTAGATATATTTATTTTATTGTGTTGGGTTGATGGGTTTAGTTTTAGTTTCATAATGTTGTAGTACATAATCTATTTCTATGGCTGGAGAATGGATTGTTGTGGATGTTTATGAGGCTGAGCTTCCAGGAGGAGGCTGCCCAGAATGTTTAACTAATATTTATCATCATTATTTACTATCTTCTTTGGGTTTTGTTTTAGATACTCATTTCGCACATGCCGATTTTGATTACATTTTGTGAAGTTCGTATATTTCATCGTTTATGTGTTTAAATCACATGCTTATAAATAAGGGGATTTTGCATGTATAATAAAAAAAAGGCAAAATCCATCATAGGGTAGCCTAATTGGTCATAGAGGACCTTGGGGTGCATAAGGTGATGGGTTCAAATCCCATGGTGGCCACCTACCTAGGAATTAATTTCAAATTAATACCTACGGGTTTCCTTGGCATCCAAATGTTGTAGGGTCAGGCAGTATGCCCCGTGACATTAGTCGAGGTGCGCTTGTGCACTCAAGCTGGCTCGGACAGTCACAGACGCACAAAATCAAAAATAATTTATTTGTAGCACAAAAAACCAAAATGAGTTCTATCACTGGTTGAGTTCTATTATTGGTTGAGTTCTATTACTGATACATTAGATTCATTCTATTATTGGTTGTGCTATATCACTGATTGAAAATTATGTGCTATAGATGAATTATTTTAGAAATTGTGCTGCAAATATAACACAAGAGGTAGAATGTGCTGTTGGTAAATTCCCTATAAATAATAGAACATGGAAGGGAGGAGGGGGATTCAATGAACTTTAGCTTGCAAATTTTGATCCCTTGCTTACTGCAGTTTTCATGTCATACATTGTTTTCATTTCTTTATTTCAAATTGTGAAATGTGGATTTTAGATCAATGAGAGTTCAGCTTTAGAAAGTTCAACATGAGAATATCCATTGAAATTGGCAATCTGCTCAGCCTTATAAAATGATCCCTAGTCAATTCAGAGGACTTATTAACATCCCACTCTTTCCTCTGCCCATCCTTATCAATCCAGTCTTTGAGTAATGTGGAACACAAGAAACAAAATAAACAAAACCGAAATTTAGCTTCGTTTACTAGCATTTCTCGGCCGCAGACCCACCATTTGTACTAGTTGTCATCTCTAGAAGTTGTTTAGGTTTCTGTGGCGTGTACCATATCGCACAAACTAAAAACGCTACAAAATTTATGGCACTTAGTATGGTTAGAAGTCCATAGAAACGATCGAGCCTAGCGTAGTTTATGTTGTCTGCAAGCCATCCCTGTCCATCCTCGCTTCCAGTCACCCTCTTCACAACTGCAACCAAAAAACTACTAACAAAAAACCCAAGTGATAAAGTTGTGAGGAAGAGGCCAGTGCTCATAGTTTTCATCCCCTTTGGTGATTGTGTTATGAAAAAATCAAGCTGGCCAGTATAGATGAAAGCTTCTCCCGCGCCCACCAAGAAGAATTGAGGGATCAATAGGAACACACTTATAGGCAAAGTTGCCGTGGATCTACCCACAGCTTTAGCCACCGAGAGCCTTTTCGTCTCGGCTAAAGCGGCTGCTGCCATTCCAAAAGTTGACAGGATTAGGCCTATGGCAATCCTCTGCAGGTTTGTAAAACCTGTAAAAAAGTGGACAAATCAAATTCTGCAAGATTTTATTGAGTAATAACTGCTTCCTAAACTCAAGGCAATACAATGGGGGTTTCTTAGAATTAACTGAATTCTCAATCTAGTTTTTGAGGATCAGTTTGCTTTCACCAATATTTAGGCTCTTTGAATTGTGGCAGGCTTGTTTGTTTGCTATTCCGTGCGACGTGTTGCCCGAGAGGAACAATATAGTTTTTAGGGACTAGAAATTGGTCCTTGGAAGAGGTGTCACAGGTTGTGAGGTTTAGGCTCTTATTAAACTTTCAGTAGGGTTTGAAAATTCAATGCAAGTTTATTTCAGATCTTATACTTGTATATTTATATCCCTATATACAGGCTCTTATTAAACTTTCAGTAGAGTTTGAAAATTCAATGCAAGTCTATTTCAGATCTTATACTTAAATATTTATATCCCTATATACAGGCTCTTATTAAACTTCCAGTATAGTTTGAAAATTGAATGCAAGTCTATTTCAGATCTTATACTTATATTAATATCGATCGAGAGATGCCAATCGGGGAATTTCGGTTTGACTGGGGTGAGAACATGGTAAGAAATAAAGACTTTTTAAGTGTTTATTTCTCCTTCTCAGAGTTAATTTGGAGAATGGGAATGAAGAATCCATATTTACCTGGTTGCCCTTTCCATTTCTTCCAAAGAGGCATGATAAGACGGTCATAAAAGGTCAAAGTGATCAATATGGCTAACACAAAGAAAACAGTTAGAGAGCCGGGAGGGATTTGGAAAGTCCCTAATGATCTTTCCATAGTGGACGCCTGCTCGACCGAGAAAGTGATCATCTGGGCATATGTAGTCCAGAAGATTATGGTTGTGGCCCATATTGGTAGCAGTCTCATCATCATCTTCACCTCCTCGACCCTTGTTATCGAGCAGAGCTTCCAGGGATTAGGAATGGGAGCAGAGCTCGAAGATTTCTCAAAATCTCCCTCAGCAGCAACTGCAGCCTTGTCCAGAAATCTAGAATGTAAAACAAGTTAATAGCCAGCAAAAACTTACACATTGTGTCCAAGTTTTGATTTATAGGATGTGCCCTACTTTTAAAATCCCTTAGCCTTGGGGGGCGTTTAAGTCTCCTTTAAGGACGAGTTAGGTAGAGTTATAATAATCCAACCCGTGTTTGGACCATCGATTAAAATAACTGGTGGGTTAACCCATAATCTCACATTCCAACTATAATAACCCTCCAACCCTGTTATAATAACTCATGTTGTAATAAAATTCTCCACCTCAAACACATGTTATATCATAGCCCTTATTATAATAACTTTTATCCCAAATGGCTATAGTAACCATTATTTATAATAATTCAACTGTTGCCCTAAACACACGCACGTGTCAAGGTTAATTCAACATACGTATGCACACGGAAACGATCTAATCTTCAAGTATTTCTAGGTGAGTAGCAAAGTTACTTACTGGAATTGATTTGTATGATCAATTCTTGATGTTGCAGTAGAGTCCTCATAAAGCAAGGCATCATTGAATGGAAGTTCCATCTTCCTCTTGTTCATTGCTGCAACAATGACCTGTAAGATGTGAACTATTGGACTTCCAGAGCTTTTCTTGTATCTGTATCTCTTAGTGCCACTCAGGAATATCACCATTGCTGTGCACATTGAAAGAGAACAAATTCCGTAAGCCCAACTTCGACCTACTTCGTCTTGCAAGTAAACAAGCACTGTCACTGCTAACAAAGTCCCACAGCTGACAAAACAAACAAATCTGTTAAAGAAATAGGACATCTGAGCCTTCTCCTTGACATCCTTCTCGTCAAATTGGTCGGTCCCGAATCCCGAAACGCTGGATTTGATACCCCCGGTTCCTAGAGCGATTAGATACAGAGGCAAATAAATCATTCCCATTTGAAACCCGTCGGCTTGCGTGCAGTTCTTGCTGGCACTAGGATCACAAGGAGGTGGTCGTAGCTGCGGAAGCTTTGTTATTACTGCTAGAGTTGCAGTTCCCTAATTCAATACAGCAATTATGGTTGAGTTATGTCAAGAGAAGATAAGATGGTCAAATGTCAAATTGACAGAATGAAAATCTGTGATTACCAGTGTCTGTATCGAGGCGAAAATTGCTATTGTCTTGTATCTTCCTAGGAAAGAATCTGCCAGAAAACCTCCAAGCAAGCAAAGGAGAAAACATGTTCCCATGAAATCTGTGACAATGTTGGCTGAAGTTGCACTAGGCAGATGTAATGTTCCCACCAAATAAGTCACCAGATTCACAGCTATTCCCATTGTTGAAAGCCTTTCACATAGTTCAATCCCTGCCCATGTTCAATTTGAAGAGCACCATTCATTATGTAGAAAATATCTTCAAAACTCCATCCTATCTCTTGAATGAATTTATTTTATTTTCTTACCATTAAGATTTGTTTCTGGGTTTTTTTTAAAAATTATTTTTTAGGGAAACAAGAACCAAGTTTCATTCTAAAAGGAGAACCTCTTATGCAGTTAAGAAATGTTAGCTGGAATTGAATATTTTTTATTTTACAGAAAGCCGACCACCTTTTTTTTATTTGGAAAATAAAGCTTCACTCTACTACATACATGGGGGCTCCCATGCCCGTCCCAAGGTCTCGACCGGAGAGATAAAAAGAGATTTTATATTTAAACTCACTTGTGAGTTTCGAACCTCAAACCTTTAAGAGAATATTTTAAATATTAGTTTAAGATCCAGCTATATATAATATTTGTCCTTTTCCCAATTCCCATTCTCTGCTATCTGATTAATAATGGGATGGACAATAGTCACATAACTATTTGGAGTTGTCTATGGCTTTGGTATCCTCTCACTTCAAGAGGGGGAAGATGAAGAATATTGACTTAAATTGAGTATGTTCGAAATGCTGAATGTGCTAAAGACTATTACCAATCAAAACTTCATAGAACTTAAAACCCCATCTTGCATGATTGAGATCAACATTTTTTCCTACGAAATTCGACACATTGTGGGTGGTTATCCTTTAGAAACATCTCATAAACCACCATTCCCATGACTTGAAACCTGGAAATGTATTTGTTAATAACAGTTACATAGATTACACGAGAAGGATTTTAAGTTCATGATTATCCAAGACAACCTTTTAGTGAGATATGGAAACATGTCAAACTCTTATCTAAGAAACTTCAGTCAACAAGAACAATAGCTCAACGACATCAATACACACCTATGAACCAAGAGATCATAGGTTCGATCCCCCACCCCGTTGTGTAACTCAAAAAGAAAAATTGCGGAGGGAGGGATGCATCAGAGATAAAAGACAATGAGCAGACCTAGAACAAGAGCAGCAGGGACCCAACCGCCAGTTTTAAACCGGTTTGCCGGACACCCTTTATAGTCCACAGCATCAGCTACTGCCAAACTCTGCTTAACATCCAGATCCTGCAGCCATTGAAACAGTTTCTTAGAAAGAAGCAAAATCCTTGAACAACCCTATCCATCATATTTAGAATACTAACCATAGTGTTTGGTAGAGAGAGAATGTAAGCCAAGATACTCTCCAACTGGGTTTGTATATTATGCATTGGTGGGTTTGGAACTTCCCATTATTTATAGACATTCTCCATCAAACTAGAGAATTACTAAAGTATGAGGCTCTATTACAAGATTGAGACAGGTCATATTTAGCATTGGTGGGTTCATCATATTGCTTATTTAAACTTTTGTTTTGATTATGAATGAATTTTGTCACAAACATAACATCAAGGGGGAATGTGAAAAAAAGAGATTGATTGCAAAGGCTAGACGACAGGACAATGAGAATCTTAAACACGCAATAACATATCAATATAGCTTTATATCCTTCTCTCTGTCCTTGCAGTTGCAGGTAAGATCGGGTTCGATTCGAGGATCGTGAAGTCTAGTACTCTCAAGCCTTCCCGTGAGTGCTTTTGCTGCCCCACTCCCTTAGCCAAAGCCATTGTCTTAAATGTTATACATTCCATTGGCAGGTAAGGATCACACTCAAACTGGTTTAATATAAATATAGCGAGTTTGGTAGAATGGTATTTTTTTAATCCTTATTGGAAACTGGGAAATTGAAGCTTTGCTTCACTGTACCCGCCTGTCTCTAGGCTTAGGCAGTGGGAGACATCGAAAGAATGAAGACACGAGAAATGTCTACAAATTAATAGTCTCGAATGTGAGACCTTGAGGGGAGCACACTTTCAAAATTTATACATTCGACCACCACACCACTCTTTGGGGATTGTTTGGTATTACCGCTAATTATTTGGTGCCCATAGGAAATGTGTCAAATCTTGATTACTTATTTACTTATGCATGTTTCTTTTGAGTAAATAGGATGCATTTTGATTGAGGGGGCTAATGACTTTAAGTTCACAAGGTTCAAAAAAGTATTCTAGTTTTGGAATGCCATGACATCATCTTCGATAATGGTAGGGTAACTTTTGGAAAATTATTGGAATCTATTAGTTTTTTAGCCATGACATGCGCTCGCACTATTATATGTGAGAGAATATGGGGTTCCACCTCAAAATCAATTGGCAATGAGAGGAGTAACTCATATCTCTTTTATATTGATGTTGGACTCTCCCACTTTCCAATGTGGGACATTTGTGAGATCCTAACATGTCCCCTCAAGATGTGCCTCTTTTGGGGTCACCAATCTTGAATCGGATCTCAATTTCATTTTATTGGACCGAATACCCGCTTGGGCTTTATGGGCTCTGATACCAAGAAAAGCAACTAAAGAAAATATTCTTTCTGTATTTCAATTCAATGATGATCACACTTGTAGGTCCCTTTATATAGGGAAATAATACAATATATTCCTATTAAATCTAACCTAAAAGAATATTCTGGAATATATTTACATCAGATTCACTGTATCTTCACATCCCCCCTCAAACGAGAGGGAAGTTCAACAACACCGAGTTTGGACCGAAGAAAAGCAAACTGTGTGTGAGAAAGAGTCTTTGTGAGACAGTCAGCAGGTTGATCAAGCGATGGAATGTACCGAACAGTTAACTGCCCCCGTGAGATGTGATCGCGAATGAAATGAACATCAATCTCTATGTGTTTAGTGCGAGCATGAAACACAGGATTACAAGCTAATGATCCAGCACTAATGTTGTCACACCACAAGACAGGTGGAGACGTGAGACGGACCCCTAGCTCAGTCAACAAATGACGTAGCCATGGAACTTCTGCTGTAGCATGAGCAAGCGCTCGATATTCAGACTCCGTACTGGAGCGGGCAACGACTGTTTGCTTATTGGAAGACCACGAGACAAGAGAGTTTCCAAAGAAGACACAATAGGCAGCAACAGACTTCCGATCATCCAAATTAGCCCCCCAATCAGCATCAGAAAAAGCAGAGAGCGTCCAAGTATCCAGAGGCTGAATGAGGAGACCAAGATACTTAGTGCCATTCAGATAACGCAGAACTCGTTTAACAGCTTGCTAGTGACAGTCAGTAGGACACTTGAGAAACTGACTCAAGTGATTAACAATATAAGCAATATCTGGCCGGGTGTTGGTAAGGTACTGAAGGGCACTAACAGTGCTTCGATAAATAAAGGCATCAGGAAGAGGAGTACCATCAAAGAGAGAAAGAGACTTCCCTGTGACAGAGGGCGAAAGAGCTGGTTTAGCATTGGGCATACCAAGCTTAAGCAAGAGATCCTCAATGTATTTTGTCTGAGTGAGAAGCATGCCCGACTGTAGATAAGAGACTTGGATCCCCATAAAGTAACTAAGAACGCCAAGATCTTTGAGGGAGAACCGTTGATGCAACGAAGAGACTAAATCCGAAAGAAACCCAGGGTTATTGCCAGTAAGAATAACATCATCCACATACACAAGGAGGAGTGCTGTAATCATACCACGACTATAAATGAAGAGAGAGTAATCAGACCGACTGTTCACAAAGCCAAGGGAAAGTAAAGTAGTCTTCAAGGCATTATTCCAAGCCCGAGGAGCCTGTTTGAGACCATATAATGCCTTCTTCAGCTTGCACACATTATCCGAAAACAGAGAGTCAGCATAACCTGGAGGTTGTGCCATATAAACATCTTCATCAAGCGTCCCATTGAGAAACGCATTGTTAAAATCTAGCTGGCGAACAGGCCAAGTCCTGGAAAGTGCAATAGTAAGCACAATGCGAATAGTAGATGGTTTAACGGCCGGACTAAAGGTATCAAAATAGTCCACACCAGGATTCTGATGAAATCCCTTAGCAACGAGCCGAGCTTTGTGCCGCTGAACCGATCCATCCGCATGTCGCTTAATTCGAAAGACCCATTTGCATCTGACCACATTCTGAGATGGCAGGCACGGAACAAGACACCACGTGTCATTGTGAAGAAGGGCAGCAAACTCTTGATCCATCGCTGTCTTCCATACATGAGTACTTAGCGCATCAGCAACACGAGAAGGTTCCGTGACTGACCAGTCAGAGGCAACAGATCCAACAGTGGAGACCCAAACTTTGGGTTTGAGGATGCCATTTTTCGAGCGGGTAACCATTGGATGCCCATTAGTGGGAGGAACCACTGGGGTTGGGGCAGAAAGAGCAGGAACTGGAGCAGGAACAACCTGGGTAGGGGCAGGTGACATGTGCAAAGGAGAACCACCGTCCGGGCAGGGTGACAAAGGAACCGGCTCAGAAACAGTTGCAGAAGGTGAAGCAGCTTGTGGTAAAGAGGTTGGAACACCCAGAGGGAGCGGTGACAAAGCCGGAGCTGGTGGAGGAATATCACGACCATCAGGTAGCTGTGACCCAACATTAAACGGGACGGAAAGCCACTGACCAATAGGAACAGCTCCAACCAACTAACTGAGAAGTGGACTAGCAGAGTCAGCAGGAGGGTCATGTGCAGTTGAAAAACCAGTGGAAAAGGGAAAAATGGTCTCATTAAACGACACATGGCGAGATATAATCACTTTTCCCGAAGGACTAAGACATTTATGTCCTTTATGAACAGGATTGGGCCCTAGATACACGCACCGCTCTGTATGAAGCTGAAACTTTTGAGAATGGAAAGGCCGGAGATACGGGTAGCACGCACATCCGAAGACCTGAAGTTCCTTAAAATTCAACTGTCTCCCTGTCACGAGCTCAATAGGAGACTTTCCATCCAGAACAGGAGTAGGCATACCGTTAATTAAGAACGTTGCACTGAGGAAGACTTCCCACCAGAAAGAAAGGGGCATAGACACTTGTGCCAACAGAGTTAGCCCAGTCTCGACAATGTGGCGATGTTTTCGCTCAACACGACCATTTTGAGCTGAGGTGTAAGGGCATGAAAACCGAGAACGAATACATTTATCTGCACACATTGCATGAACGCGGTGATATTCACCGCCATTATCTGACTGGAGAGCTTTAATGGAGCAACCGAACTGATTTTTCACCATACTCACGAAATGACAAAAGGCACTCAGCACATCACTCTTAAACTTGAGGGGATAGACCCACACAAACCAACTATAGTCATCCAAGAAATGTTCATAATAACGATAACCGTCTGAGGACGCAACCGGGGCTGGACCCCATAAGTCAGTATGAACTAAGTCAAACAAGCAAGAGGCATGAGAATCAGACAGGGGAAAAGGTTGAGAATGCATTTTTCCAAACTTACACGCCTCACAAATCATAGAAGAATCATTTATTAAAAATGGTAAATCAAATTTACTAACTAAACCTTGCAAAGTTTTATATGACGGTTGCCCTAAACGCTGATGCCAAATAGTTCTAGAAACAGCAACATTCACTGAACAAACAGAAGGTAAAACAGAAGCAAAATAAACTAAATGACCATTATCTAACTTGACTGGTTGATCACGAACCAAATCCTGCGAGCCGCCAAGTGCAACTCGATACAACTCATCTTTAAGTTCCCATTTCAGAAGTATACGACCCGTACGAAGATCCTTCACAAAACAGTAAGTACCATAAAATTCCAAAGCAACATTGTTATCTTGAACAAGCTTAGATACAATAACAAGGTTTTTAGCAATATCCGGCACAAACAACACCTTATCAAGTTTTAACTGTCCAGTAGGCGTAGATAAGTAACAAGACCCAACATGAGTAATTAACAAATTTTCACAATTCCCAACAACCACCGACTCCTTACCTCCATATTCACTAGGATAGGCCATATTGTTGTAGTCTGAAGTAACATGTGAGACGCCCCGCTATCCATATACCAGTTTGGGTCTGCTACAGTGTCCGGATTTGCAGAGAAAGGATTAGAAATGTGTTGAGCATGAAATACGTGTGGGTAGTTGGAACCTCCTCCTCCACTAGATGTCAGAGAAACTACATTGATTATTGAAAGGACGTTGGGTTCTTGGTTGTTGTTGATAAGTATCATATTGTGACATGCCTTGTTGTTGGGAATTATCAGGTTGTGACATGCCGCGTTGCTGACTTGGAAGATACCTGTCACAACAAACATTAGCAATATGACCTAATCGGCCACAAACGTAGCACATAGTATTACTGTGATTAGAGCCACCCCCGCGACCGCGACCACGTCCACGTCCTCCTCTATGAGATTGGTGTCCTCGATTGCTTGAGAAAGAAGGTTGTGGCTTGGACCATTGGGAAGCACCTCGTACATTTGCCATGTTAGCAGAGGCTGATTGATTGAAGGAGGTTGTTTTATGAGAGTTATGACTCTCAATTCGCTTTTCAAACATTCAAAGTTCGGTCTGCAGCCCATACCATGTGAGATCAGTCCGACATTATGCATTTGCGACTACTGCGTTATATTCTTCATCAAGTCTTAGCAGCACTTGGGAAATTAACGACCGAAGAGGAACTGGGCTTCCAGCAAGTTTCAACTTATCAGCATGTGATTTCATAATTTGTAGATAATCAGCCATCTTTTGCGGGCCTTTCATGCACTGTTGAAAAGTTTGCCGGAGATAATCCTCCTCAGCTCGAGATTGTGCACCAAACAACTCTTGTACAGCAGTCCAAAGTTCACATGTTGTTTTACAGCCCATTACTTGGGTTGCAACCTCTTGGGTCATACAATTGTACAACCATCCTAATAATAATTGATCTAAGGCTACCCAAGCATCAAATTCATCAAACAAAGGATTGGAGAGTGCTGGAAAATTACCTAAGTTTTGATGCACATTGGGTGAAAAATTAATAAATTCAGAAAAATGACATGTGGGCCCCACTGATTGCCCATGGGCCCTTGTTGTGCCACGTCAGCCCTGACGCGACTGACCCTTGGACGTCGCATGTGCCGAAAAGCGCGTCTGCGCCGTCTGCCAATTGGACGCCGTCTGCGCCGTCTGAGCCGAAGACAACACCTGCTCGCCTGCCATCTGCGCCGTCTACCGTCTGGCCCACAGCGCCGCCTTGGCGCGCTAGACCTGCTGAGGAAGCCGATGTGGCTTCCGATGAAGCGCCTGCTCCACTGCTTCCTGCTCCAGCCGATTGGACAACATTCTGACCTCGCGTCAGCCCTGATGCAATTGTTTTTAAAGGACATTTGTCCTCTCCATTTAAATGCCCCAATAAGCCATATGCTCTCACAATTGGCAAAGAAAGATTTTGCCATAACAAGAAATTCGCTCGATCTAATTTAATGGTGGTGGAATGAGAAAGAAGTTGGTTTAGTGCCCTAGAAGTTGCAAAGGCGTTGGCCATATTGCTCTCTTTTGAATGCTCAGAGCAATATGAGAAACTTCCCTTTATGTTTAAGACAATGAAGAAACGTCTTAAAGAGACTGGATACCTAATTCCAAGTGCTTATGGAGAGTTATTTAGGGATCGTTTGGTAATGTTCCCGTTTCCCGTTTATGTTTCTCTATTTTTAGAAACAGACTTGTTTGGTAATCGTTCCCGTTTCTTGTTCCCGAAAAAAAAAAAAAACGTTTCTAATAAT